>JBBPBX010001248.1:0-10028 GCA_038048925.1 Garcialebias charrua
CACACACACACACACACACACTCCACTGAACATAGGAGGATCTGTGGTGGAAGTGGTCTCCTGTTAAAAGTACTTGAGTGTGCACCTAAATGACAATCTCAGCTGGGGCAACAACAACACCAGCCTGATCAAGAAAGCTCATCAGAGACTCTACTTCCTCAGACGGCTGAGACGAGCTGGTCTGGGAAGCTCAGTCCTCACCTCCTTCTACAGGTGTGCAGTGGAGAGCATCCTGTGCTCCAACATCAACATGCGGCATGGAGGCTGCACAGCTGCAGAAAGAAAAGCTTTACAAAGCATGGTGAAGGCTGCACAGAACTCTGTTGGAGTCAGCATCTCCACCATTACAGACATCTACACCTCCAGATGCAGGAAGAGAGCCACCTGCATCATGAAGGACCCCACTCACCCAGCACACATACTTTTTGTCTGTATTACTGTTAGTTAGAACTTCTCTAATGCTGAAATATTCCATCCACCGCATATGTGTGACATACAAAATGTTGAATAAATAGCATGATTTTTGCACAGGTGTGCCTTAGGCTGGTCACAATAAAAGGCCACTCTAAAATGTGCAGTTTACTTTTACTCTATTGAGGGGTTCAGTGGTGTCAGAAAACCAGTCAGTATTTGGTTTGACCGTCATTTGCCTCATGCAGTGCAACACAACTTCTTTGCATAGAGATCAGGTGGTTGAATGTGGCCTGTGGGATGTTGGTCCACTCCTTTCCAATGGCTGTGCAAAAATGGTTGGATATTGTCAGAAACTGGACTTGCTGGACAAAATATGCTATCATAAATGCTGAAGCAGTGCATCCCATACATGCTCAATGAATGAATTGTCTGGTGAGTATGCTGACCATGAAGAACTGGGATGTGTTCAGCTTCCAGGAACTCTATACAGATCCTTGTAATATGGAGCCATGCATTATCATACTGCAACATGAAGTGATGGTTGTAGATGAATGGCACAGCAATGGACCTCAGGATGTTGTCACTATATCTCTTTGCATTCAAAATGCCATCAGTGCCTGTTTTCATTGTCCATAATATACAGTACACCTGCCAGACCATAATTCCAGTGCCACCATGGGCCATTCAATTCACGATGTTGACATCAGTAAAGCGCTCACCTACACAAAGACATACACACAGTTAGCTAACTGCCCTGTACAGTAAAATCCCAGATTCATCTGTGAAGAAAACATCTTCTGTGCTGGGCCATCCTTTTGGCCAGTGGCTGTTTAGTTTCCCCGATAAAAGACTGATCACAGCCCTCCTGACACTGAACAGCATACACAATATTACTCTGTTTGTGCCGGGGGACTGGATCTTTTGGATGAACCAGTCTTTGCCGTGATGTATTTTGGGGTTTAAAAGCCACTGGGACATTATGTTTAGAAAATAAAAGTTTATGTTTAATGTTTATTAAATTTGTTCATTTTTTTACAAAAGAAACACAATACAAGACAATCCCATTAATGATACGTACACAATGTAAAAAAATGAAAGGTAGCAGAAAGAAGAATAAATCTTATTATATCTGCCCCTTTTTTCAAACAATCAGATTAAACAATAATAATCTTTCACCAGCAGTACAAAATGACTAACTCTTTCTAATTTTCTAATACTAATACTAATACATAACTAATAATTGATACAATACACATTATGCTAATTCATATATATTTTTTCAACAAATTCCTTTTGATCATTTTCTTAAATGTAAACAGTGACTTGGCATTTTTAACTACATTCTCCAAGCCATTCCATAATCTAATTCCCTGGATTGAGGTAGAACGTCCCTTCAAACTAGTTCTGAATTGTGGTTTTACAAACATCTCTGTCCCCTTAAGATTATAACAACTTTGTCTTTTAACAAAATTCATTTGGATATTTAAAGGTAATTCGTTATTCTGAGCCCTATACATAATTGATAAAATATTATAATCAACCAAATCATGGAACTTCAATAATTTCAGTTGATAAAATAATGTACTGGATGGATGACAGTAATGTTTTCTAGTGAAAAAAAAATGTTTTCTAGTAAAAGTCTCAAATTATCTGAAACTAAACTCCTGCAAAATACGGAATGACCACTGGTCTGGGTTCCTCCTTTTCACCTGATGGCTGGCTGGAGTCCTGTTTGGGTTTGAAAGCAGAGAAGAAACCCAGACAGGACTCCAGCCAGCCATCAGGTGAAAAGGAGGAAGGCCAGACCAGTGACTGGCCAAAAGGATGGCCCAGCACAGAAGGCCAACATCATCAGGACAGGACTCTGCGGTCTACACTCATCTCCACGCCAGTGGTCACTCATTCAGGGATGAAGATGTTCACATCCTTGATAGAGAGAAACGATGGTTTGAGAGAGGAGTAAAGGAGGCCATCTTTGTGAAAAGAAACCGTCCATCATTAAACAGAGGTGGAGGCCTCCGGGTTCAACTGTCCCCCTCTTACAATGCTGTTATTGCTAGTATCACTCAGCCCTCTGTGAATAGCAAACAACCATCAGGGTGCTAACGATCCATCGTTAGGCTGATGGCCCACCTTGATCATGTGAGCAACTGGTTTGGGCTGTCATCAGCCAACTGGTTGATCCATAATGAGAAGGTGCTATTTACAAGACTGAGCTGAATACAGCACCTCAGACTGAAGAAGTATTTCGGAGGAAAGACGAAACGTTTCTACAATTTTTGTTTTGTTTTGTTTTTTGAATGGCCAGAGGACCAGACTTAACTTTTTTAGATTTTTCTACCTGGATTATTGAGCATGCATCAGGACTTTTAGAGATGGCTCATGTTACAGAAAAGAACATTCAGTTTACGGGCAACAGCTCTGATGGACATTTCTGCGGTCAGCATGCCAACTGCATGCTCCCTCAAAATCTGTGGCATTATGTGATAAAACTGCACATTTTAGAGTGGCCTTTTATTGTGGTCAGCCTAAGGCACACATGTGCAACAATCATGCTGTCTAATCAGCATACTGATATGCCTTACCTAGGAGGTGGATGTTTTATTTTGGTGAACGAGAAGTGCTCACTAACATAGATTTACCCAAATTTGTGAACAATATTTGAGAGAAAAAGGCTTTTTGTGTTTATAGAAACAGTCTTAGATATTTGAGTTCAGCTTGTGAAAAATGGGAGCAAAAATAAAATGATGTATGTATACAATACCCTGCTGATAGTTGTACTTTTTCATCACATAGTTAAAGTTACTGTTTTGTTCTGGAGGACAGTGCTAAGAATTTCAGACAGATTTGTATGCTGTAAACTGCTGGATGGAACTAGAGTTATAGACATTTTTCATTTACCCTTTATTTTTCCAGGTCGTCTCATTGAGCCAAGAGATACCATTTTCAAGAGAGACCCGTTTTAGGGAGCAGATGATGGGGGTTAAGGGCCTTGCTCAGGTTCCCATGGGTGGGACGAATGAGGGTGGAGGCAGGTGTGGGTGTTTTACCTTTTCCACCCACATTATTATTGTTATTATTATTGTTATTATTATTATTATTATTATTATTATTATTATTATTATTATTATTATTATTATTATTTTGAACTGGCGATCTTCTGATCACAGGCCCACCGTCTCTAACCTCTGTGCCACCACTCCCCCATATGCTATGTTTAGCTTAACTGAATAAAGAAGTAAAGTCAGGCTCTAAGTCATTGTTACCAACAGTTTATTGAAGAGTTAGAAAAAGTATTTTAATTTTCTAATAAAAGCACTAGGTAAAATGCTCAAATTTGGAGTAGCAGCCTTTCTGTGTAGTGGCTAGCAAGAATTTACATTCTTTCTAAAGGATTTCTGTCTTGTTTACAGTGGCAGATGTCGTATGGTCAACCACAAGAAACTTGCGGTCATATTACATTATTTGTAGGATTAGATGAAAAAGAAATGTCCCAATCATGTAATTTCCTGTTTGAACATTAACAAAATAGTCTTGTTTAGCTGTACTGAAAATTTGGTCAGTGATGGTGCTTTAAACGACCTTCAGAGTGACCTGAAATCAAGACTAAAAGGTTCAGAAAAAGGTTAAGCCACCAACCTTTTCTTCAAGTCTTGAAATGTACTTTGAGGAGGATTGAACAAAGAACAGCAATCACATGATCATGTTTTCAGTTGTTCACTGTCATATACTTCCAAGTGTTCAGATCACATGGTTCTGGAGCTGGTTCATATATTCATATCACATGCTGGTTCTAGAGCTGGTTCAGATGGGCATGGCATTAGAGAATGTACAGAATCTAAATCAGAACTTTGAACTATGTACAATTTGGACTTTGTGGAAAAATAACTGTAAACTGGTTTAAATCAATACTAATCTGTAACAAATCTTTTTTTTTTATTCAATGGATAAAATATTCAGACAAATGCTAATAGAGAATTTTTTTAATTCAATGGATAAAATATTCAGACAAACGCTAATAGAGAATTTTGAATTTTCAAACAGTTTAAATCCTTTGCTGGTGCAAAGATGAAAAAAAAAAAAAAAACCATTTAGACTGGGTCATGGTTACTGCAGTGTTGCACCACCTCTTCTTTTTCCAATGCTCTGTAGCCTTTGGAGAAACAACAAGTAAAACAATTACTGTATATGTTTGGTTTTTCTTTCTTTTTTTCTTTTTTTGCTGACATGAAAGTCAGGCAATTTATATTCATTCATTCATTCATTCATTCAACCTTTATTTAGTCAGGTAAATCTCATTGAGCCTCGTGGACTCATTTACAAGAGCGACCTGCTACAAACTAAAGAATGATTAATGATGTGATGGGTGGGAGGATATTTTAGCACAAACGTTCATGCACCACAGGAGGGATTCTAACCTTTTAGAGTCAGTCTACTTCAATTCACAGGTACTCACCTTTAGCAAACACAAAAGTAGCTATAGCATAGTCATTTATGCAGATATTGAGCTAAGTTTGATGTGGTAGTAGCTGGCAGTCATCCATTACACTAATAGATTGTGCAACATCTCTGTTTAAAACTTTGGCTGTGCAGTAGACCATGTGATGGTTAGGGCAACCATCCTTCAAAACCTTAACAGACACTAAAAAAGCTGCTCAACTCATGTCTAAGATATAATTTGTGATTCCTTAACATAAAAAATGCAATAAAACAAGTTAAAATGAACTTCCTTCAATTTTACCCCTGTATTTGTGAGCATGTTTGTGTCGAGGCACTCTGACCTTGTCTGAATCTCATTTTAAACTGCCATCACTCAGCTTGAGCTCAGCCGCAATTTCTCCAAATTTTTGCCACTTAGGGCAAACAAATCTGAGGGGTAGAGAACGGTAGATTTACTGGACAGTTACAAATTGTGTCTTTAAATATCCATTATTCACTCTGGCCGTAATGCTAGCAACAATTTTAAAACAGGCAAAATTAAATGAATGGTATCTGTTTCAGTTACATGAGTGCTTTGATTGATTTTTCCATCCTGTTTGGAGAACACTAATGAAATATGTAATGTCCAACAAACACATTTGTTACCAGAGACATCACGTTTTTTTCTTAATTTCTCAAGTGTCAATAAGTGTTTTTCAGGCCTTATGGGAGCCATCCAGCGCTCTCATTAGAAACCTAGTTATGACCCTGCCGTTAACGTGCCATCTGCGGGTGTCTGCAGATCCATGCATTACTTAAAGGGTTCATTGATTGTGGGCAGAATCACCAAGCTTCTGAGAGTCAGCCGGGCTGATGAATCCAACGGGCTGTGGAAATCCACACCGACTCCAGCAACCTGCTGCACTTTAATTCTCCACATCAGCTTCCCGATCAATAGTGCTTTCTATCGATAGGACACACATGAAAGCTGAACTACCTGCTGGTATACCCGCAGCTGTCGGCGTCTACACCTCTGAAATTAGACCAAACAATAACACCAGAACCCACAAACCCAAACACATCAGACAGCCATTAGGAGTCTAATTACTCAAAGTTGATTGGTTGGCAGGAATCAGCCTCTGATTCTTACCAAACAGCTGGGAGCAGACCTGTTTTGGAGATAAACATCTGTTTAAGTGATTAAAGCAGCCTCAACCATTTAAGACTCACTTGGCTCCTAAAAACAATCGGTGAACTTGTCTTTAGATATTAAAGAAATATTTTATGTTTATTTGTTTGTTTGTTTGCCTGGATGCGTTCTGAGTGCAGTGCCTTGCCTCCTTCCAAATTCATCACAGGTCCAAGGTGCATTTATTAAATACATTTAAAAAATAGAAATCTTGACTTGAAAAAAGCCAAGCTGCGTCTTGGTGTACACACACAGTGAAGCTGTTTGAAGGAGAAAACCCCTGATGGAAAATGTGCCAACTGCTGAGGGAAGAGAGCAGTAGATAAAAACGGGAGAGATAAATATCCCATCAGCCCCAGGCATGGGATTTAATTTTCCTCTATGAGCATTTCTACTTCAGCTTGGGAAATTGATCATTTATATTCCCATACCAGGTGCAAAAGTGGATGGACTTGTGTGTGTGTGTGTGTAGAATGTGATGTGTGTGTTACTGGGGTAAAAGAGAGAGAGAGAGTGTGTGAGAGGAGAGGATGCAGGCGAGCATAACTAACCCCACTGAAACCAGTACAATGATTCACGGCAGAGATACAGTTGTTACTCAGTTAAATGATTCAGCAGTAACTGGATGAATAGAAAAGCAAAACAAATATCAAACTGACAGCCAGCATCGTAGCCGAAAGGGGAATGGAGGAGCCTGACAGGTAGATTAACGCCGTCCCTCAGCCTGTTTAGCTCCAAAGAATAACATGATGATATTATTAATCATGACTATTGATTGATACCTCTGCTGGTTGACATCTCTATCATGGATCACCATCCGCTCCCCGTGCCGCAATGCATGTTTCACTGTAGCACATCCATTCTCGGCCTCTTCTTCCCTCATTCTCGCTTGCTGTAAAAACATATTGTGTTTTAATGAACAATATTGCAGATAAGCAGCACATGCAGTGTGTTTAGTCATGTCCCTGTCAGCTTGTTGCTCATGAATAGACATCAGCGCCTGTGTGGGCTCTGCATATACGCCGCTGTAGAAAACAATCTCTTCAACCACGCACGGTGACATTAAGATCACTCGACAACAACACACAAACACTCCCACGAGGCAGAGCATGAAAACACATTTGCATTGACGCGACTGCTCGGCTGTAATACCTTTGAAAGCTCCCAGGGCCCTGCTGGGAGGCAGGGGTGCACAGTGTAGGTTTGAGATAATGACCTTGTTTATACTACGGTTTAAAACTGGTTTCAAGCTGTAAAATAATTTTTGTTTTTTATTTTCCTATGTAAAATGCTCCTTGCTGAACTTAACCTGCAGCAAGAAGCAGTGCAACTGGAACAGATATTTACATGTAACTCTTTAGATGTAGAATTAAATGCTAAAGCGTTGCCCCCTTTTACACAGAAATGGAAGTCTGCAATTTCTGCAAAAACAAATTTCTTGTATATTATGAGGAAAAAACTTGTATCGGCGCAGCGATGGGAAGCCCAAGAGATTAGTGGTTAGCATCATTGGTGCAACCCCAGAACCAACCGGCGTCTTTCTGTGTTGCTTTGCATGTTCCCCTTCTGTTTATACTGGTTTTCTTTGGGTATCCAGTTTTCTCGCACAGTTCAAACAGCATGCATGTTTAGGTTGCCGTTAGGCCTTTGAAAAAGAAATATGCAATTTCAGCAGGATTTTCCTGGTTAAATAAAGGTTACCGGTACATAAAAATAAAAATAAGCACTATTACAAAACCATGTACTGTATACCATTTCAACACACTGTACCACTAAATATGGGAATTTGAATCAATGCTGTGTGAGTGCTTTGCAGTAAAATGGAATTTCCAAGAAACTAAATTTATAAACTGTAATGTAATCATAATAATAATTCAGAAATTAAATGTTTGCTTATCACTCTTGGTCACAAAGTGAAAGCAGACAATGTTTTTGCCTGTTTCTGTGTGGTAATGTGTGTGCATGTGTATTTGTTCTTATACAACTTGTGAATCATTTGACAAATTTTAACAAAACTTCCAGAAAGTAATCAATGGTTATACATCTACAACTAATTCACGAATCAATCCAATTCAAAGCCAACTGACTTTAACAAAATGCAAAAATGGTTCAGACAAATATGATCAGGTAACTCCTTTATAAATCACTACCTTATTGCGGTGGAGGCGTTTATGTGCCTGAATGATCCTAAGAGGTTTGCTGTCAGGGGAAGTTGCCTCTGGTAAGGTCTCCTAAGGTGTGGGATTCCTAGGTTTTCCAGTCACCCTCACTTTCTTCACAGCGGCCGCTCATCGTAATCAGCCATCACTCCACACCTGATCCTAATTTGGAAGACTACTATGAGTATAAAAGCTCCTGCCAGACATTCTTCTGATGCTGGGACATTATCATACCTTTTTGTAAATAATGGGCCACCGATAAAACCTGTTTCTAAACAGTTTATGACTAACCTTTGTGATTCTCTCCAGCGACTTCCAAGTCCTGTATCTTCTAGTCTCCCAAGACCGCTCTCCTTGGGACTCCGCTTCAACATGATCTTGTCCCTTAAACCATCCAAAACAACAACTTGGATCAGCAACCTTCTACCAACAACAGCCTGCTTCTCTCTCCAATAATACTCACCTCCTCTGGATCCTCAACTCTCCTGTGGAAACCTAGAACCTTGTTTCTCCCTCCTCTCTGGCTCCATCTACAAAACACAACATCAGTAAGAAAAGCCTCTTCAAAATTCAATCTTTTAAACCTGAAAAACTACAATGTCCTTTTTCCCTTCCAGCCCAAAAAACTAACACTTACTTGTAAAGTAAGTACATGGCTACTAGACCTCTACCCATGGGGCACTGTCAGGCTCTGCCTAAATGAACTCTTTGCCTCTCTGTTGACCCACTGTACATAGTCCAATGGACATATGAATGTGGGGGCCTTGACACTCTGACCATGATGATTTTAGAGTCAATCCACTCCAAAATGGCCATCACAGCTAACTAAAGCAACAATATCCAACACAAAAATTACTACCACTTTGCCAGTTTGTGTATGGACCTAAAATTCGATGTGGTACCAGATAGTCATGTGCAACATATACTCTGAGCAAGATAACTTGTGGCATTGCATAATAGTACAGTATTGTTTTTAATTTTTTTGAACAGTTCTGCTCCCTCCTATCTCGCTGATCTGCTGTAGCCATAAGTCCCACAGCGCTCTGAGGTCAGCAGACCAGATGCTTTTATTTGTAGGCACTCATTTTAAGCTCAGAGGTGACAGGGCCTTCTCTGTTGCAGGTCCAAAACTGTAGAATGAGTTACGACTGCATGCCAGGCAGGCTCCCTTGCTTACCGTTTTTTTTCAACTTGTTTTGAAACATACGTACTTGTATTCCCTGGTTTTTGACACTGTGTGAGCTGATTTTGAACTTGTCTGTATTCTATAATGCTAGCCATTTTGTTCTTATCTCTTGTGATCTATGTATTTTTTGCTGTCTTTTGCTTGTTTGTTTTTGGCTGTACACCACTTTGGTTGATCTTGCCAATATTTTAAGTGCTTTATAAATAAAGTGGTATGGTATGGTATGGTATGGTATGGTATGGTATGGTATGGTACGGAATGGTACGGTACGGTATGGGTAAGAGCTTCCATAACTGTACTTTCAGTGTTTGGCCAAAACACTGTCGTGAAAGGTATCAGGTGAAATGCATTCCTTCAATAAATGCCACACCTTTAATCTGAAGGGAGTCTACAAGTAAAAAGAAGAAATCCACAAAAGTCTACTAAAAGGAATTTTAACCAGTAAATTTTTCTATGTGCAACACTAGCCAACAATCTGAATGTTTGCATTGCTATTTCTTGAATGCAGAAACAATCTGTCTGCAATGTTTGGCCTCAGTTGTGAACATATTCTGGCAATAATTTCAAATAGATGACAGCAGGAAGCATATGTTGTGAGGACATGTCCCCTTTAACATGTCCCCTCTGTGTTGTAGAAATGAGGATCACCGCTGACTTAAAT
>JBBPBX010001248.1:14993-36733 GCA_038048925.1 Garcialebias charrua
ACACACACACACACACACACACACACACACACACACACACACACACACACACACACACAAGTTCCACATGTCTGAAAACAGCTGGTTCAGCAGTATCCTTTTTGGCTTCTCTCTTCTGTACTTCTTCTGCTCTCTCTCTGACCTCATGTCCTTTGAGCTTTCTCCTGCTCATCTGTTTTCAGTTCCTTCCTTGCTCCAACGAAAACTTCCAACATCCATCACCTCTCTGTCCACATACACTCAGCATTGAAAGTAGCAGGGAGTACCCAGGGGAGGAAATACAGCGTGGACAAAAATATGAGAAAATCAGGAGCAGCTACTGTGTCCATCAGTCAGCTGGCTCAGGTGAATCCAGGTGAAAGCATTGATCCCTGATTGATGTATCTTTTAAATCCACTTGAGTCATTGCAAAGTCAAAGACAGAATGGAGATTAAACAGTCAAAAAGGGTGCTGGTAATAAAGAAAGCATAAAGATGATGAGATGGTTCAATAATATAAACAAACAAACAAAAAAGATAAAAACAATAAAAATACATGAATGTGGCCAAAAGTCCATTTTGTCCCTGTTTATTTTAATGTTTACATATGCAGGGATAAAGGATCTAGGATGTTATGGTTTCTAGGTCAACAATTTATGCAGTTCTTCTGCAAGCTAATAAGCTTCTTTGCAGCTTAAGCGCTGATATACAGTAAGAAGCACTGAAATATATTTTATGAAGCAGTATCATGGTAAAACAAGCCCCCTAACAGCAGAGGTCTCACTTTGTTGTACAGTCACCCAATTAAGGAGAGTGTTGACCTAACTTCAAACGATTAACCATATCTAAATTTTATTCAGTGTTTTTTTTATTTATTATTATAATGAGCTCAGTGTAGTGTAAATGGCATACAGAAGATTTTTGGGCTCAACATCATAAACCATATTGTTGTTATAGTTTTTGAAACAAATAAAATGTCTTGGTAAACAATTTTTTGTCTGGACAAACACATTATTAGTTTGTATTAACTCTGTTTAATTTACTACAACATTAGAGGACACCACAAGTGTGGCGAGTGCGATTACATAATGATTAAATGAGGAAAATGTTCCTTACAAGGTAGTCCCCGACTTACGAGTGCTCTGACCTACGAGCGTCCGGACTTACGAGCTGGCGAACGAGCAGTAAATTTGTAAAAAATACAGCACTTTTTTGTGTTTTTTGATGAAAGTGTGTTAGTTATCCGTTTGGAAACACGTTTCCGACCATGTTTATGAACTAATATGAACGTTTTTGATGAAAAACGAGTGTTCATAGTAGCGCTAGCATAAATGTTCCAACTTACGAGCGAAAATCCGGACTTACGAGAACACGTGCTTCGTGTTCCAACTTACGAATTTTCGTGTTACGAGCAACTCGCAGGAACGGAACTCGCTCGTAAGTCGGGGACTACCTGTATTGTCTTTTGAGCTGGTGAACATGTATTAGTAAACAAAACTCAGCATTTTACGTGAAACTACAGCCTATATGATGGACAGAAAATTACGTGTAAAACAAAATATAGTTGCCTGAAATATGTCATATATTTTCACAGAAAATGTATTATGGTTGAAAAAAATTACGTAACCCATGCTTATTCGTTTATTCATCAAGTATTTGGAATGGTAGTTTAAGATGGTCATACCCATGTGGTATAGTCTAACAAGGTTAAGGCAGGTCATCTGGATGGATTATTTTGTTGAAACATTTTGGTTTTTTATCGAAAATACTTCTTCAGTCTGAAACCCCGTTCATTCAGTAGCTGGGTCTCTGCCTTCTGTGGGATCTTGATCGCCCGGTGCCCACTGACAGAAGATTTGAGTTGAGGACTCTTGGGAGAGGTGCCACTCCATCTGCATCTGAGGTTGAATCGAAGGTGGTTCCTGTAGTCCACTCCGTTCCTTGCCGTTTGCTCAAACTCAAACTAGTGTGAGGCAATCCTGGCCAAAGTGGTTCAAAATGTCTTGTTGCATGCTCAGTAACCCAGGCATATAAATCTAACAAGGCTAATGTGGTATAGCGTACTAGAACATATCTGAGCTGAGTATGGGCAGGAGGTCCCAGAGTTAAAGTGGGGAGACCCCAAGGGTGGTGGAGGATGACAAGGCCACGATACTGTGAAATTTCCATGTTTGGACAGTCAAACCGGTGATGAGTAAAGCTAGATTCAAACTCGACGCGTCGCGCAGCGCGCGAGGGTGCGCGCTCCAAAAGTGACGCAATTTCACAGTCCCCGCCCCTGCGCGTTGGCCCCGCGCGTGGGATTAGCGCGTGTCGTGCACCTCTGAATTTTTGAAACTCCGCAAGCCTATGCGCGCGCCGTGGGCGCTACGATTTGATTGACAGGTCCCCACCGACAGCCTTCACCCTCTTCACGCCGGAGCCTGCAGCTGTTTGCGCCGCTGTGGTCGTGGAGACGGCGTCGCGACGCATGGAGGAATGTTTTGTGACACAAATGTATTAAATTCTCCTTCATTCCTGATCTGGAGTCGGACTTTTCTTTTGTTTTTTCGCCAAAAGTCACGTGATCGCTTTCTCCTCCGCTGACTCCATGCATTAAAACCGCAAATAAAGACAACAGTTCAGCACGCGAGCGGAAAGCTATTTGTTTTTGTTGTGTGATTTCAAACAGTTCTTCTTCTACGGTAGATTTCTTCTTCTACACCTTTCTTGTAACATATGCACAGGTTTTAGAGGGTACTGCCACCTGCTGGTCGGTAAAAGAACAGCACTTTGCCATGCCCCGCCGTGGGACAACTATAAACACAGAGGCGACACTGTAAACGCATTTCGCCGCACGGCACAGTGCACGCGCAGCGCGCGCGCTCCAGCCTGCGGACCAAAGCGCGAGTCTAACTCAGCCTTAACAACCACACATTGCTGGGAAATCACAGAATTAGGTTTTGTTGATAGAAAAGGTAATCTCAAGCAACAGTAATGCAAGCTAAGAAGCTGGAACAATACCAAGAGATGAAAGAGAAAATGGAGAAGCTGTGGAGGGACTAGAGGTGTCGTTTCTTTGCCCGAGCCCGACCCTACCCGAGCCCTACCCGACTTCGGGTCGGGCTCGGGCCATATTTTTGCGTTTGATTGGCGGGCCGCGGGTCGGGCTCGGGCTTTGATGTGGTTTTTTTAATCATACAGCACAAACAAAACTAAATAAAAATGCACACAATATAAAATTGTTTTAATCTGCTTGTAAAGAATATAAGGCAGTAAGTTTATTGATGAGGAAATAATTAATAGAGTGAATTTAGATGGTGAAAACCGCAGCGCACTGAGCGCAGCCACTAAATTGGCAACTCAGCCAGAGAGCAGGCGCGCGGCGCGCGCCTGACAGCGTCTCCCCCGACATGCTGGACTTTTTAGTGACATTTCTCGAACCATTTTACCGTGCACAGAGAGAACTGGAGGGTGACAAATATCCCACCAACCTGGTTTGTCTCTGGAATGAGAAACTGAAGCAACACTGCCAGTCCTCACACAGACTCTCCGCAGCAGGTGTTTCTGCGCCGCAGACATGCAGAAGTGCTGGAGCGCAAAATTATTATCCACGACTTGCAGAGAGTTGCATTATTTCTGTGGCCTAACTTTAACGAGCTCAAAATTATGTCACCAGCTGACGTGCGTCAGGTGCACGCTCACGTCCGCACACTGCTCTCTCTGCGGCGGAACAAGTTGCCGCATTCCTGACATTCCTGAAGCTTCAACAGCAAACTGCGAGCAGCGCGCTCACACCTCCTCCTCCTCCATCAAAACAAAGAAGAACAACATCAAGTTCTTTTGCTGAGTGGGAGAACGCAGTAAAAGCTTAATAAATAAACGTAGTGTTTTTTTTTTTTTTTTGTTGTTGTTTTTTTTTTTAATCGGGTAGGGTCGGGTCGGGCGGTGATTTCTAGGAAATCAGCGGGCTCCCTCGGGCTTGGGTAATTAAACTTAGGGCTCGGGTAGGGTAGGGCCGTGGATTTCCGGCCCGATGACAGCTCTAGGAGGGACAAGGTCTCACTTGGGACTATGACCTCCAAACTGAGAGAGTGGCTCCAACAGATCCCAGGACCACCCCATATCCCTCGGAGAAGGTCTCTGTCCAGAGGAGCACAGTGTTAGGAAGTACTACTGTAACATACTGTGCTGAACCCTCATATTCCAAAGCTTGAAGGGGAAGTTTAACCATTTGAACGAGTGAGAGTTGTTGTTGTTTCTGAATTATTTACAACTCAACAAATAAAACATCTGGTCATGTTATCCTGGATCAAACAAAACAAGATCTACATTTGTTTAGCCATCCTAGAATTTTTAATTATGCAATATGTGAGCCATGGTTGGATGATTTCAGTGTTTTAATACTGTTATTAAACCTCCCCCTTAAAAATACTCAAATATATGTTTTTAGCTTCTTGCTCAAATTGAATTATTTAATCAACAAGTATTCATGAAAACAAATTGAACATACAGCAGCAAGATCAGAACTACAGAACTAAACAAAAGTCAGCCCTTTAAAAAGAAATTAAATTAACTGAAATTTAAATTTTTTATTTATTTACAAGCATCATGCAACAATTGTTTACACGAAGCGGTGGAACGTGAAATGTGTACTGGAACCAAGCCGACAAAGAAGCTGGTCTCTTTCTCGCTTCTACTTTGGTTTGAGACCTACCTATGTGCAGTCATTACTCCAGTCTAATGGCCATTGCATTATCATGACAGGTTATAATGGTAATAAATAGCTACATAAAGACGTGTTCTGGTTTGGAAATATTTCATCCATCCATTGTCTTTTACGCGCATGTTACTTTCCAGATCATGGGACATCTGCTTCCTATCTCCAGCAGTCTCCAGCTGTCTGAGAGATGGGACACACCCTAGACAGGTTGCAAGTAACATGATTTTGGTTAGCGTTTGACCCCAAGTAGCACACTGAACAAGAGACAGACAGAGTTTACAAAAACATGTTTTTTTGTGTTTTTATTTTTTTACAGGTGATGGGTCAGTTGGCTGCAAAGGAAGGGGAGACACGTGAGTACTGAGTTGATTCATTCATATGAGAGAGTAGATGAATGTCTTACTTAAAGTATTTTCTTGTAGATGGGACTCTGAAGTGAGGGGTGTTATGTTCCGGTTCCAGGAGGTTCCTTGATTTGAGAACAGGTGAGTACCGTAGGACAGAGGACCAGATTTAGCAGTGCAGGTGGCTGGTTCTTCAAGTTGAAGGCGTATGAGAGCAGTCGGGACAAAATTATGGAAGAGTATAGAACACAAGGAGTACAGAGGCCTAGGAAGGCAAGATGAATCCAGGACTTGGAAGTCAACTGCAGGAAAATCACAAAAGACAGGTCTTTTGTCTCAAAACGACAGTCTACAGACCTTCCATTACCATTACCATAGGTAGGATAATGTTCCGGCGCTGAAGGAATGTCTGGCTGAAGCTTTTATGCTCCTCCAAAGTGGTGCCTCAAATCAGGTTCATGTATGTACTGATGACGGATTAGGAAACTGAAAGTTATGCACCATAACTCATGTTCCCTGAAGGAAGGGAACGAGGTGCAACATACTTGCTATGGGAATTGCGTCCCCGCACGATTACCTGAAGGAATACAATCACGCCTTTTACGGCAGGGGGCGTCACCCCGCGTCAGAGGTAATGCCTTTCAGGTACTTAAGTGACTGACGCCCCTCCATCTTCCTCAGAAATTGCACTTCGCCAAGCTTTCAGCATTGAAAAGGGCCAGCTATGTTGTACCTCGTCCCCTTCCGTCAGGGAACATGAGTTATGGTGCATAACTTTCAGTTCCCTTTCAGTTCGGTCTCTCGGTGCAACATACTTGCTATGGGAACGTAATTTATTCACGTCCTTGAAATGCTCAGTTTCATTCATTCAACCTTTATTTATACAGGCTAGCCTCGTTGAGCCACGGGGACTCATTCACAAGAGGGACCTATCTCACTCACACCCAGGGTCAATTTTAGAGTTACCAATCAATCTAACATGCATATTTTTGGACTGTGGGAGGAAACCGGAGCACCCGGAGAAAACCCACGCATGCACGGAGAGAACATGCAAACTTCACCCAGTGACCCCAAAATTACACTATACATACGGTCCGCTCTGCTCCGCAGGTCGCAGCTGAGCGTCTCAAACTCCAATTTCCACTTCCTCCGCTCAGCTCAGGTCCGCCTGCATGCGCCACTCCTAGACGCATGCGCGGGATTTGCGGGATCGCGCGATAAATCAAGTGATAAATAAGTAAGTCAGAACAAAACAATTCATTCGGTGGAAGAAGGAGAACAACAGTAGAGACTGCTGCCTTGATCTTCTCTCGTAAATGAGCGACAGGACATGGTTTGAGCAACAGGAAGTGATGTATTACATTTCAGAATAAAATACTTTATTTATTTATTTCTTGTATTGCGTTTGTAGGCGTAGTCATAAATGATAGTTTGAAAGCATTTTTGTACAAATAAATCCGTATAGAGCTAGGATTAAGTCCGCCCGTGGTGATTTTATTTTGTAAATACGGAAGTTGTGCTCGTTCCTTTTCCTGTTGGTGCGACGTAATCTTCAAAAGTTGACTCCGCACAGCTCCGGCGTCCGGCAGAAATAGAAAAATTTCTAATTTTGACGGACTGCCGTCCGCTCTCCGCAGCTCGCTACCGCCGTGCGGAGCCAGTGTAAATTCTGTCATTGATTATAATGGGTGCGTATTTGCTGTGGAGGTCGGACCGGAGCGGGGCGGAGCCGTAACGAGTGTGGTGTAATTTTGGCGTAAGGCCCCCGGGCCGGGACTTAAACCAGGAACTTGCTCGCTGAGAGGCAGCAGCTCTACCAGTTGTGCCACCGTGCTGTCTGTGAAATGCCTGTTAGTGTGAACGTCTGCCCTTGACAAGAAGGCATCTCAAAGCTACTTTCTATTGTGTATTAGAAAGAACAGCCGAGTGACATCACACGCAGTAACATCCAAACTGTAGTACTTTGCAAAAGTGTTTAAAGAGCTCCAGTTCACAGCAGCACAAATGTCTGCAACTGACACGCCCTTGAACAATGACCAGGAAGTAGCCAAGCCCCTGGTTGAGTGAGCATGGACTCCAGGGGGCACTTGTTGACCTTTGCTACCGTATGCCCTTTTAATGGCCTCCGTCACCCAATGTGAGAGGCGCTGTCTTGATAGGGCCTTTCCTGTAGCAGGTGTGGCAAAGCATACAAACAGTTGGTTTGTTTTTCTCTATTCGGCTGTTCTCTGCATGTAGACGCGTAAAACCCTCACTGGACAGAGAGCCTGTAGCCTTTCCTGTTCCTGAGTGAGGACAGGATCAGGCGGAAAGGAGGAGAGATCAAAGTCTAGACTCCTATGGTTCAGAGTCAAGACCTTGGGAGTGTATGCAGGATTAGGCCTTAGTGTGACCTTTGACCCGTCAGGGACGAATCTGGTACACATTGGATGTACAGACAATGCATGGAGGTCACCCACGCGTTTCGCCGAGCAAAGAGCCAGGAGAAGAGCAGTTTTATAAGATAGAAGATCTATCTTAATCTCGCTCAGAGGATTGAATGGCGGGTTGCAAAGAGCCCCCAAGACCAGGCCAAGATCCCAACCAGGGGTCAAGGTCCTGCTGGTGGGCTTAGTTCGAAGCACACCTTTCATATATCTCATTATAGCACTTTGAGATTTGTATTAATGAAAAGTGCATTATAATTGAATTCTTATTATTATTATTATTATTATTATTATGATTGGATATGCTCCAGGAGTCCTTTGTCCCCAGCCCTCGTGACAGGTAGAGATAGTTGCAAGGAACACCTTAATCGTTGAATAAGAATGACCCTTTTCCAGTACATCATTCCCTCTAAAATGTTCAAACAGTCCTTTGATGTAATTGGTCCTTGTGTTTTGTCATTTATTAACAGCTGTCTATCTTCAGGTTTTGTGCCATCTGCTTTCAAACATGCTGTGGTCAGGCCTCTTCTCAAAAAACCAGGCCTAGATCCTACAGCTCTCTCTAATTTCAGACCAGTTTCACATCTGTCATTTCTATCAAAGGTCCTAGAAAAGATTGTTTTTATTCAACTTCAATCTTTTCTAGAACTCAACAACCTGTTTGAAAAATTTCAGTCAGGTTTTCGAGCTCGTCACAGCACTGAATCTGCACTGCTCAAAGTACAGAATGACATTCTTCTGTCCCTGGATGCAAAAAACCCTGCACTGCTGGTGATGTTAGACCTCTCAGCAGCTTTTGACACCGTCGACCATCAGGTACTAATCAACCGCTTGTCTCAGCAGGTTGGCCTCCAGGGAGCTGTGCTTGAGTGGTTCAAATCTTACCTGTCTGGGAGAACTTTCTCTGTCATGATAGGCGATCTGTCCTCCTCTTCATCAACCCCTCTGACCTCTGGCGTACCACAGGGATCTATTCTAGGGCCAGTCCTCTTCTCTCTTTACATGCTGCCATTAGGATCAATCATTGCACGTCATAACCTGTCTTTTCACATGTATGCAGACGATTTACAAATCTATCTGCCAGTCACTCCCAACCCCTCACCCAGTTCAAACACTCTTGTCAACTGCTTAAATGACATTAAGCACTGGCTCTCTCAAAACTTCCTCCACCTAAACACAGATAAAACTGAATGCATTTTATTTAGTGCACCTGGTGACACCAGCAACATCCTTCCCAGTCCCAGTGTTGGTTTCCCCCTCCCCCACTTCAACCCGGTGGTCAGAAATCTTGGAGTGCAGCTTGACTCCAACTTAAAGTTTGATAAACAGATCAGTTCTGTTGTCAAGACCAGCTTCTTTCAGCTCCGTCTGCTCTCCAAAGTCAAGTCATTTCTCAGCCGTGGTGATCTGGAGAAGGCCATCCATGCCTTTGTGACCTCCAGACTTGATTATTGTAATGCTTTGTATGTTGGTATTAATCAATCCTCCATCTCCCGTTTACAGCTTGTACAGAACTCTGCCGCGCGCTTTTTGACCAACACACGAAAATATGAACACATCACTCCTGTCCTGTCCTCTCTACACTGGCTCCCGGTTCAGTTCAGGATACAGTTCAAGCTGCTCCTGTTTGTTTTCAAAGCTCTGAATGGACTTGCTCCTCTGTACATCTCAGAACTTTTGAAAGCCCATCAGCCCGGCAGAGATTTACGCTCTGCCAGTCAACACCTGCTGGAGGTGCCTCGCTCAAGGTACAAACAATGGGGAGACCGGTCATTTTCTGTTGCCGGCCCAAAAGCCTGGAACAGCCTCCCCCTTGAGCTGCGTGCCACCTCTGATCTGACTCTGTTCAAAACCAGACTGAAGACCCACTTGTTCAAAAAAGCTTTCAGTGTGTAAAAAAGCTTTCAGTGTGTAACTTTTATTACTTTTGGTAGTTTAGTATGTAGCATTTTTTATTTCCATTGCCTTTTTATTTCCACTTGCTCAAATAAGCTTCCAGTGTGTAACTTTTATTACTTCTGGTATTTTAATATGTAACATTTTTTTAATTTCCATTGCCTTTTTATTTCCACTTGTTCAAAAAAGCTTTCAGCGTGTAACTTTTATTACTTGTGTTATTTTAGTATGTAGCATTTTTTATTTCCATTGCTTCTTTTATTGCTGTTGTTTCTTATTCTATTTTCATTGATTTATTGTTCCAGTTTATTCATCTTTTTATCCTGTTAAGCACCTTGGTCAATGCAAGGCATTGTAGGAAGGTGCTATACAAATAAAGTTTATTATTATTATTATTATAAATCCTGAAGGAATGTTAGTAGTTGAGCTAGGTCGCAAGCATAAGAAATTATATTTTTTTCTGAGCACCAGGCTTCGAAGATACGCCACTTTTGTGCGTATAGAGACTGTGTTGACCCGGCACGGGCATTTTGTATGGTTTTCACCACATTCTCAGGCAGGCCCGAAGCAATCAGCCTGTCCTTTTCAGCTAACAGGCTGGAATTAATTCCAGATCCTGGCCTAAGCAGCTGGACTGCGACTTCCTGTGTGAATCTTTGAGGGCCAACCAAGTTGGGAAGTGGGCCTCCACGTTGATGTGTTAACAGACTTCCTTGATCGAGTCTCCTCGAAGACAGATGAAGTCCATTACAGGAAACCCTCGAGGTACGACACCTGCGACCTACGGCAACTCAGACTTACGATTTTATCATATTTAATAAAAATATTTTTATAGTTTTATAGTTTTTTTTTTGTTTGTTTTGTTTTGTTTAAATGTTATTAATTTCATGTGTACAGCACTTTGTTGCAGCTGTGGTTGTTTTAAATGGCTTTATAAATAAAGTATAATTATTAATATTATGTTTTTATTACAATTTTATCGTATTTACGCAACTTCCGGTCGTTTCCGGTCGCCATTTTACAATTGTCTACTGCGGTCAATGGAGCTCCACCAGGCTCCTGTCAGCTGGCTCTAGAGGACCGTGTGTCCGATCAGGGTTGCCTCATACGGATAAATTAGCTGGAAACACTCGGTCAACTCTGTGGACGTCTCAGGCCCGGAGGAGCAGCCGCGGATCGCCCCGCGATCGCTCCCACAACGCCGCCCGACATGCTAACGACAGCAGCTAAACAGAGCAGCTAACACAGGCGAAGACACCGAGCCGACATGCCGCGGAGGGGCCATCTGCGGCCGGGAGCTCGCCGCAAATGTCCGCCTGGCAGTCGGGGGACACCGAGCTAACGCGGAGATACAAAGCCGACAGCCTTTTTGAATGAACTGACATGCTAACCATTGCTGCTAATGGCGGGGCCTAACCGTAGCTAACGCCGAGCTTGTTTTGGATGGAGGAACATCGCGGAGAAACGGCTTTCAGTAAGTTTTTTTTTTTTCTGGCTCCAAATGTATGAAGTTAAGAAGCTAACAGTCCTTCTTTTAAACAGTTTTGACCATGTGTGTGCGTGTAGAGCGTAAGGAAGCTGGGGGAGCTTGGACGGGTGCGAGCTGATGCTAAAAGACAAAGGCAGGCTTTGACCAGCTCAAAGTAAGACATTATATTTTTTATTTATTGTACAGTATTCATTTACTGTACAGTACATGTAAAGTTCTGTGCATGTTTATGGCTTAGTATGTCTGCTTGTTCAGTCTCATGCCGTTAAATATGTGTGCGGCGCTCCGTTAGCGGTATAGCCGCGACCTATGTCAGAAATGCGGACCTACGACAGGCAGCCCTGATAGCAAACGGATTCCGGACCGGATCCGTTCCGGATCTACCGTAGGATCCGAAACGGATGCTTAAAACGGATCCGGATCGGAGTCCACTTGCACAGCGGATCGGATCCGATTCGGATCCGGATCACAGATCCAGATCGGATATGGTCCGGACCCTATCCGGATCCACTCATTAAAGAGGGTTTTTGGGTACATCCGGCCCGGATCCGTTTTGGACCCGTTCATGGAATGTTTCATCCGGCCCGGATCCGTTTTGGACCCGTTCATGGAATGCTTCATCCGGCCCACATCCGTTTATGTTACTCATATCGGAGGTGGACTAATTTGGTCCAGAACCTTTATTTATCATGAATTGAGAGAAGTAGCTAAAAACTTGTATACCAGCTCCAAAAAGACTAGGTGTTTTTGGTCTGCGAGGTACGACAACATCGACCTAAGTCACACCCGTAGGTCCCAATCCCTGACGTAACTCGAGGGTTTGCTGTAATTTTATTAGATTGAGTCGGAGCAGGAAAGCTACTGTTTCCCTCCGAAATAGGATTTGTTGGATTGAGGGGATGTTGCTTCTGTAAACGAGCAGATCTCCTGATTCCAAATGTAGTCCCACCCAGTGGGACACTGTTGTATGGGGACAAGTTTGACGCAGCTTTGTAAGGAAAAACACGTGTTACTCTTCCACCGCTCAAGCGTTGTGTGTCCTTCATGAATAATAAAGGAGCAACAGCAACGTGTGAACGTGGGGATGGTCCTTTGTGACCGGCAGACTCAAGATAATTTGTTGATAAGGAGCCCAGTTTCCTTTCAAAGTGAGGAGGAAAATTCTGGTTCGACTCAGATTCTTTTACACACACACAGTAACGTGATCACAACCATTGCTTTGAGGGTGTGAAAATTGTGTCTGCCTTGGGGCATCCAACGTGCTCTTCTGTGGTGCGAACCTGTCACGTGTTTGTCTGGTTAGTGCATTAGCCGGCCCCTTGCTCATAATGGAGCGGGGGCTGGGACACGTGCCCTTTCCCACCTGTCTCCGCGAAAGGTGTAGGGTCTGTTCACAGACGCCTCTGGGTAGGGATGGGAATTGATAAGAAATTATCAATATCGATGCCTTTATCGATGTCATTTATCGATTCGATTCCTTATCAATTCTGTTATCAATTCTCATTTGGGTAATAAAATATAGTAAACCATTTGTGTTCATAAAGAATTTATTTATGGATTTTTTCCCATATTTTTAGACTCATTTTTCGCTCTGATTCTTCGTTTTTCATTTTTGGCGAAAATGGTGCAGTACCAGTTTCGGCCGCTTTAGAGGCGCTGTAGGCAGCAGCCAGCAGAGGACTCAGAGAGTGAAGAGGAAGAGGGACCACTTCCAGAAGTTTATACCACTCATAAACCACACCGCGGATTTTTAAATCCAGCTGATTTCACATTTGGTTCAGCTCAGGAGCCCGTCTGCTATAGTGAGGTAAGAAATATATTTTTAAGCGTTTATTTAGCTAAATTTAAAGAAACAAAGCGTCCGGTTTGACCCGCCTGGCGCCTGCATAAAAATCAGCGAACTTTTTTTTTAAAATCCAGCTTATTTGAACATTTCGTTAAACTCAAGAGTACGTCTACTATTAAGTCAGCTAAGAAATATATTTTTTAAGCGTTTATTTAGCTAAATTTAAAGAAAGAAAGCGTCCGGTTTGACCCGCCTGGCGCCTGCCTAAAATTCCGCGAACTTTTTTTTTTTTAAATCCAGCTGATTTGAACATTTCGTTAAGCTCAGAAGGACGTCTGCTATGAAGTCAGCTAAGAAATATTTATTTAGACACCACCACGCCACCACCACTCGGGCGCGGCGTCTGTGATGTCAGCGCTTAAACACGTCACCACCAGGAGTCTGCAGAACCGATAAGCTGAATCGTTAAGACAAGCATCCTACAATTCCATGGAATTGGACTTTTAAGAACCGGTTCTCTAACAGAACCGGTTCTCGGTTCCCATCCCTACCTCTGGGTCTGTCTTCTGGAGACAGGTCCTGAGGCACCCTGCTGGGGCTTATTGAGTAGGCTGGCACCCCATGAGCTGTGAGGGAGGGGGATGTGCCCCCCCCCTTTATGACGGCTGACAGACCAGAGAGGCCCGTACTGTAGACATTATTTGTGTTGGTGTGTTGTTGGTTTTTTTGGTTTTTTTGAACGTCAATAAATTAGGGATGTGCTGTTTTATGAGTTTTATTTGTGCTTACGTGCAACAACATACATGATTTGATGTCACTCACAGTAGGGAGAACATGGTTTGTGCATGCAACAGAGTTATCAGCCATTTGTACTTTGCTACAAATAAAGTCTGAACAAGGTGCGAACACTCCCGTTACCGCGTGGGCGGGAGGCCGTCTAAAATGTAAACGTGGGCCTGGTTCATCAGGCACATTTTTGACGAGTGTCCCGGCTCGCCGAGGAGGCCATATGCCTGCTCGCTTGGCATGGGACAAACCTGTTTTTGTTCCATGCGTGCTCGGAGCGAGATTGGCTCTGCGGGGGTCTTTGCAGAGGTTCCACCTCGTATGCTGTCCGCTTCTGCGGTGGCGCACGCGTCGTCGAGCGGTGCCGCGGCTGTGCAGGTCTTCCTCCAGCAGGCTCTCTGGGGGGGCAAAACTCCGACGGGGATTGCCCACCCTGAGGGCTTCAACTTGCCTGCGCCTTTGGTCCAGCTTGGTTTGGATTTGCTCCAAAGTCTGGCCAAAAAGTCCCTCCGCTTCTTTTGAGTGGTGGAGAAAAGGCACCTTTTGTCCCTCTGGTAAATCCGTCAACGTCATCCACAGGTGGCGGATCGCAATGACCACTTCCGCCATAGCTCTGCCCTGAGCCACAGCAGCTGACCCCATGATGCGGAGAACAAAGTCTGTTGCTCTGTGGGCTTCGTCCAATAATTCGGTAGCAGCTTGCTTATCCGAGGTTTTCTACAGTTCCATCCATCCATCCATCCATTTTCTTCCGCTTATCCGGGGTCGGGTCGCGGGGGTAGCAGCCTAAGTAGGGAGGCCCAGACTTCCCTCTCCCCAGCCACTTGGAGCAGCTCCTCTGGGGGAATCCCAAGGTGTTCCCAGGCCAGCCGAGAAACATAGTCCCTCCAGCGTGTCCTGGGTCTTCCTCTGGGTCTCCTCCCGGTGGGACATGCCCGGAACACCTCACCAGGGAGGCGTCCAGGAGGCATCCTAACCAGATGCCCGAGCCACCTCAACTGGCTCCTCTCGATGTAGAGAAGCAGCGGCTCTACTCCGAGTCCCTCCCAGATGACTGAGCTTCTCACCCTATCTCTAAGGGAGAGTCCAGCCACCCTGCGGAGAAAACTCATTTCAGCCGCTTGTATCCGAGATCTCGTTCTTTCGGTCATAACCCAGAGCTCATGACCATAGATGAGGGTGGGAACATAGATCGATCGGTAAATTGAGAGCTTTGCCTTTCGACTCAGCTCTCTCTTCACCACAACAGACCGGTACAGCGCCCGCTTCACTGCGGACGCTGCACCTATCTGCCTATCGATCTCACGCTCCAGTTTTCCCTCATTCGTGAACAAGACCCGAGATACTTAAACTCCTCCACTTGGGGCAGGACCTCTTCCCCGACCTGGAGAAGGAATGCTACCCTTTTCTGGCTCAAGACCACGGCCTCGGATTTGGAGGAATTGATCCTCCTGCAGTTGTTTCCTGCAGTTGTTGGAGTTTTTCTGCGAGGTAAGCCTGTATCATCGCGGATGCGTTCATGGTGCACGCCGCGAGTCCTTGAGCTCTGTAGCACTTCTCGAGAAGCGACGCTGAGGCTCTGCAAGCTTTGCTGGGGAGAGTCAGTTTTGTTCCTGATAACATGGGAGCTAGGTGGGATGCCAACGTGTCCTCAATCTGAGGCATGTTGGCTAAACCCACCTGATCCATGCCTTCCACGTCGAGGAATTGTGAGAGAGGAAGGAATATGGGCGCTCGTGGCTGAGGCCAGGTGCGGGTTAGTTCCGTGAGGAAGTCTGGGAACATGGGCATCCTTTGCCTCGTTGCAGCCTGCTGTTTTGAATAAAAATAGTTCCCCGCCAGCCTCGTGACCTGTTGGCGAGGCAGGGGTTCCGGCCAGGGGATGTTCAGCGCGTCCGCTGCTCTGCGGCACATGTCGAACAGGGCAGGAATAGAGAAGTCCGTTTCAGGGAGTACAGGTACCGGGGTCCTGGAGATGTCCTCTCCCGGATCCTCGATTTCGAGTTCTGGTTCCTCCTGGTGGGAGTGGTGGCGCAGAGGTTAAGAAGGTGCGCTTGTGATCGGAAGGTCGTCGGTTCAAGCCCCGGTACCGACAACATCAAAGATGTTGGTGGGATAAGTGAAACGGTCACACTTGTCCATACACTTGTCTCCACCCTCATCTGCCCCACTCTGGGCCCTTGAGCAAGGCCCTTAACCCACACCATCTGCTCCCCCGGGAACCCTAGATATCAGCTCTCTACTCCACACAGAGGGCTGTGGTTGCTCGGTGGTCTGTGGTTGTGTCAGGAAGGGCATCCGGCGTAAAAACAACTGCCAAATCTTCGTGCGACTAGATCGCTGTGGTGACCCCTAACACAGGGAAAAGCCGAAAGAAAAAAAAGAAAAAAATAAAAAAAAGGTCCTCCGCTGAAAATTCACCCGAGGCTGAGATGGAGATTTCGTCTTCATTCATCATGCCTCTGGTGTCTAACTCGACTGTTAGGTCCACCATGGGAGCAAGCGGGTCAGGGCTGTCGCCCCATTTGACGCGCATGCTGTCGTGTAGAGCCATGTGTTCGAGCTCTGGGGTCGGAGTGAGGGTCTCCGTGGTGTCTTGGTCCTGTGGACCAGCTGAGCTTCCCATGGCTTTAGCCACGAGGTTCACCCGATGCCGCAGCACCGTATCCAGCATCTGGCTGCAGTGTGGGCAAGAGTCGGGCGCGTCCAGAGCTTGTCTTGCATGAAATATAGATGGTCTAGTGGCAGGGCTTTTGACTACGGATCCGAAGGTCGCGGGTTCGCGCCCCGGCCACTACCTAGCTTGGGGTGTCTATGAGTGCACACCTATTTCTCCAGCTCCCCAGGCGCTTTCGGGCTGCTCACTGCACCACCTGGTAGGTGGTTGGGTTAAATGCAGAGACGAATTTCGTCTGTGTATGGGAACATATGCAGATGACAGGAATAGACATTATTATTATTATTATTATTATTATATATACCCAGGCAGACTGGACAGGCCGCATGGGTGTCCGTCGCTGCGAGGGCAAATCCACAGCCACTGGGACAGGCGCGCGAGGTTGGGCTTGTCGTCCCGCTGGTTTTCCTTTGAAGTTTTGTCTTTCGCTTTCCTTTCTCCTGAGGCATGTCTGAGATAAGGCGAGCGAGACCTTCCAGAATCCTTTTTCTTTGTTGTTCAAGTGTCTCCTCCGTCGGGTCGCTTTCGCTGGCTAGCCCGCTAGTATGTTAGCCGGGGTAGCGGTTGTCGCGTGGTTATAACACAGTTGAGCGAAGCAAGAGCGAGGAGAGAAAAGGACTTTGAGGTTATAGAAATGTGCTGCAGTACGCAGGGAAACATTCTCTGTGCGCTCTGTGCAGGGAGCGAGCTCACCTCAAGTTGAGCGATGGAGCAGCAGAGAAGTCCCGCGAAGAGAGGTAGTTCAGGTTTTACGAGGTGAAGTGCAAAAAGAGGAAGATGGAGGGCGTCAGTCGCTTAAGAACCTGAAAAGCGGTACCTCTGACGCGGGGTGATGCCCCCTGCTGTAAAAGGCGTGATTGTATTCCTTCAGGTAATCGCGCGGGGGTGCAATTCCCATAGCAAGTATGTTGCACCGAGAGACCGAACTGAAAGGGAACTGCTACATCTGTGGGAAAGAGAGTGGCAGGCAGAACCAGAACTCCCACAGGAAGTCCACCACAAAGACACAGACAAACAACCATTCACTCCCACTCACACCTAGAACAATTTACAGTTACCAATCAGCCTAACATGCATGTTTTTGGACTGTGGGAGGAATACACCTTTCAACAAACCATTATACATCAATCTATAGCAATAGCCCGGACAAGCAAATAATTTGTAAAACATTTAACCTTGATTTGTGACCTTGCCCCTGATGCTGGGACGATAAAAAGTATGTGTGACACTGTATGGTGATGTATGAAATTACAAAAAATTATTTTGAGCAGATTAGAAGTTATGAGCAGGACAAAATAAAGTTTATGAAGTTACGGACGGATGGCAACTATACCAAACCACTTCTGCTTTTCAACGGGTGTATAAAAATAATGTCTACACTAAAAGAATGGCTCAAGAAGTCATACAGGATTCAGTTATTATGTGTAAATGTAACTACAAAACAAGAAAGTTCATTCTCAATAGTCCAGGTATCAAATCCGCTCATTCTCAATCAGTTCATCTGGTCCACTTAAGTTGTTTACTTGGTGGGGTAGCTTCAGTTTGCTTTGGACTACTCTGACTGACGAAGCCCTCTGGAGTGAGGGTGAAACGTTTCTACTAAAAAGAAACTGTCCAGATGAACTGATTGAGAATGAGCTAACTACAAAACAGTTTCAACAATGTCATAAACAGTTATAAAACAGATTTTAAATGACTGTCTCTAAACCAAAACTTTAGCTTTTTTAGGGACCCAGAAAGTTGTAATTCTGTAACCACCTGACATCAATGTGGAAAATGTTCCTCTAAATGTTCTTTTATGAGACCAGTTTCCACAGAAAACTTTTAGAGTGTATTCTTCAGTTCACACAGCATGCTGAATCAAAACACATGTCATTGTATCACACAATCCATACTCTTTCAGAAAAGCAGGTTCAACACTGGGGAACAGTATCCACCAGTTAAATAATGTATCATAGTTCAATGTAAGGTAATACGATGTGGCTTTTGATGAATGCAATAAAATCAAAAAAGACAGAACAGCTAGCTTCAGTTTACATTACAGCCTTGCAAGGATTCAGGACAGATGGACAATGCTTTTCGATATTTTCCACAGGCTTTTAAACTGTGTTATACTTGTGGAAATATTTGTTGTGGGAAGGTGGCTTTTACCAGGAGGACAGAGAATCAGCCTGGGGCTACTGTGTGATGAATAACAGATGGTCTGCTTGATTTGTGCCTTGTGGTTGTTGGTGTGGAGTTACTGAAGCAGCAATGAACACTGATAGGAGAGATAATAGTTACTCTAGAAAGATGTAAATAGATGTATATCTATAGCCCACAGGAGAAAGGTAGGCAATAATATTTTTGACTGGGTGTTTGTCACAATATCAAAGTATCTCATGAGCTGCTGAACAGATTTTAATTAAACTCTCAGAAAGTAATCATTGGGTATACAAGTACAACTCAATGGCCTTTAGAGCAAGCAATATGGCCGCCGCAGATTCTCAACCTTAACCAAGACAAAGGGGGTAACGATATTAATCTAAAATTTGATACGGTAGTAATTGAGGGTCATACATATCGTGTGTACTAACGGTTTTCTCAAAAGTTTAATTCCATTTGTTTTTTTCTCCAAGTTTTGTTTAACTGCTCTCACAGTTCTGACCCGAGCCAAACTGTTGTTAAATGACACTGTGAACATGGGTTACTATCTAGAATTGAAATCTGACTGCTGTTGTTTGGTCTGTATCTGCAGCAAGCTCTCTTGAGCGACCATGGATGAAGACAGACTCTAAGACAATGCCCGCTCAGATGAAAATGGTTTGGCTGGCATGTGGCCCAAAAAAGGTTTAGCTCCTGGGCTCTCTGCCACAATGTGCAGCCCACTTCATGTGCAATAACTGTCTTTCTGGTTCACCAGTTAGCTGTATTGTAAAGGCAGGTTAAAAATACATTTGGTATTTTTCATCTGAGGAGAGATTTTTCTAATGTAAGAACTCTTGCCTGTAGATCTCACCTGGAGCAGCCGGCCCTGTTTTGGGATACTACAGATAAAATCTTCATCATACTGTACTCCTACTGATACTCCACATTCAAAACACAAATAAAAGATAAATATATACACAAAATGAATAAATAAAATCTCATAGGATTATTTTTTTTATTGGCGAGATTCTTTTTGACTCGTAAAATCAAACTGTCAACATATTTTAACCTCACACAGTCCATGAAAAACGACCTGTGTCGAAACAATAAATCCATCTCTGTGATTGTTATGGACCCTGCAGGATTATGAGGCAGTGGCATGTAAGAAGAATAAACAATAAAAGTATTTAAAAAAGTTGAAATACTACTTTGTGAATTAGAAATGACAAGGATGAAGCACAACTCATTTCATTTGGCCAGTAAAGAAAAAAGTTTGGTGACCTTATCTGCTTATTTGTGTAGCCTTGACCTTCATCATTTCATGCTCATTCTCTTTTAATTTTTATTTTTTTACTTCACCATTATACTCTGCCTCTTTTGAAAATAAGTTACCTCAGTGTAATTAACCACACTGGGAAAGTGGTAAAGCTGTTATTTCTAACTCGGGCCCGCACCCAGCCAGGCCAAAATAATGTGCTGGATGGACGGGCTGGTCAGTGTCGGGCTTTTGATTGCATCAGCGGACGCTTGACCGTGCACTGACCGGTCAGTTGAAAGAGGTACAATTTCAGTTAAGCTTCAGATGGACCACTGCCAATGATCCATCCGAAGCCCAACTGGACTCAGCCGCTGCATCAAAATGCACGTGGCCAACAACCCAATTTGGATCATCAGCCACGCATCTGTCAACTGTTACTAACTATAATAACTATAATATAATAACTATAATGATCTGCTGACTCTTGTTAATAAACAAGAATTTTTATATCTTCCTTTCTTTGAAATATGTTTTTAAATCATACCCTGATGATGCATGCTCAATAATCCAGGTAGAAAAATCTAAAAAAGCTAAGTCTGGTCCTCTGGACATTCAAAAAAACAAAACAAAACAAAGCAAAAAAAATGTAGAAACGTTTCGTCTTTAACTGTCCCCCTCTTACAATGCTGTTATTGCTAGTATCACTCAGCCCTCTGTGAATAGCAAACAACCATCAGGGTGCTAACGATCCATTGTTAGGCTGATGGTCCTCCTTGATCATGTGAGCAGCTGGTTTCGGCTGTCATCAGCCAACTGGTTGTGTAACACTGTGAGAGGGTGCTATTTATAAGACTGAGCTGAACACAGCACCTCAGACTGAGGAAGTCTTTCGGACGAAAGACGAAACGTTTCTACAATTTTTTTTTTTTTTATTTTTATGTCCAGAGGACCAGACTTAGCTTTTTTAGATTTTTAAATCATGTCAAACTGATTTGCTTACAAAAGCAGTAACAGTTTAATAATAAAAAAAGTCTTTTTTTTTTCTTCTCGGGTTTGGGCCTGTAATCACAGTTAATTGGTCGGTTTCGGGTCGGGCTTGGAAAAAATTATATGGGTTCGGGCCGGATCGGATTTTTTAGGCCAGAACGCAACTCTAGAAAGTGGTACTTTTCATTCCTTAAACAAGGACAGACAACACTTTTCCACCCAGTGTCAAATGGGGCTGTCATCACTGCAGAAAAAGGTGAAGTAGACTCTGGACTGGACAAGCTGCAAGTCAAGGCGATGTTGACCATGAGAGTCAGAACGATGACTGATGCTTAGTTTTGTAGAGCGCTGGAACATAAATACTCAGTGAAACCATTCCATGATCAAAGCTAAAGATGATCCAAACAGTATTTGATTTTTTTTAAGTGCATGAAAGGATGAACACTAAGAGAAACCTAAATACTGTACCTTGATTATCTCTGGATGATCATGATGACTGACCAATCCTAACTCTACTGTATCTATGCACAAGCCCATCAGAACAACTGAGCTTGTGGCTACATGATTTTAGTACATGACTAATTTCAAACAATCGTCCTCTACAACCAGTGCACCATCTGTAATCTAATTAAAGACATACAGTATTTGACCATGCTTTTCCTGTGGGGAGAGTGGACTCTGCCCCCAACTGATATTAGAACTCATCAGGAGTTGTTTTGTTTTCTTATTGTCGTTACTTTTAATTTTCTTTGTATTCATATAGCCTGGAGAACTGCAACATTGTATGTATTCCAGAAATGGAAATGTTTCCAGTTCAAGCTAAAGCAGTGGTAATTTTAGTTTAATCACGCCCACTTGTTTTATGTTGTTGGCAGAGTGAACGTGAGGTTCACTCTTTAAATTCTGTATTCCAGCTCTGTTTCAGAGCTTGTTGGCACATTTTCTATCCCATAATTTTCTGACAGCCAGAGTGGTGGTGTACGCGCAGGGCCTCACAACAAGATACACACATAAAGCCTCATGAAAACCTTGTGTGTATTTGAAGCTGAATCACCTCCGTGAATGTCATCTCCAACAGGTGGCAAAGGACTGTGGAGATATCTGAGGAAAAACGCACACAGCCAGACGCCCAGACGTGGTTAGGATTCCTCTCAGGAAATGTGACATGAAATATTAACCTTGTTTTTATGCTAATGGGCTAAAGCTTCAGAGAAGGTGAGAGGTGAGGTTGGGAAAGCACTTTGAACACATCCAGACAGAAAATAACAGGTGACATTCCTCTT
>JBBPBX010001248.1:41147-77981 GCA_038048925.1 Garcialebias charrua
TTACATGTTCATGAACAAAATATATTAAGAAAATCAAAGTTCATGCTCAATAATCCAGGTAAAAAATCCAAAAAAGTTAAGTCAGGTCATCTGTGTGGTTTCTTTTTTGTTGAAATGTTTCATCCTTCATCCAAAGGACTTCATCAGTCTGAGGAGTCACAACAAACTTAGTCCCACAAGCAGCACACTCGCATAATGGGCCAACAAGTTTGATGGTGATTAGATGGTTTCTGGAGTCCACCCTCTCCCCCGTCGACTCCTCTGAGGCAGCCATGACCAAAGTGGTTCAAAACATCAAAGTTCATGAACTTTGAATTATTGCACATCAACCTTGATGTTTTGAACCACTTAGACCATGGCTGTCTCAGAGGAGTAAACAGGGGAGATGGCGGGCTCCAGATACCAACTTATCACCAGCAAACTGGTTGGTCCACTATGCGAGTGTGCTGCTTGTGGGAATGATTTTGTTGCGGCTCCTCAGTCTGATGAAGTCCTTTTGATGAAAGACGAAACGTTTCAACAAAAAAAGAAACCATCCATGACCTGACTTAACTTTGCTGGATATAAAATAATGTTCTAGTTCAGCAGAAGCTGTTGATTTTAGGCTCACTATAATGATGTAACAAAACAAAAATAACCGTACATATGTGCTTAAAGTCTTGAATCCTTTTGTGGACTAAAACCTAGATCATGACAGCACCATTTATTGTCCTTCAACTTGAATTATTGCAGGGGACTAAGGAGGGAGCCATTAATTAGACAGGGATGTAAGATGTCTCAATGCCAACCATTTGTCTTGCAAAGCGATTACTCAAAGAAAAGCTTTCTGTCTTTAATACGTGGCTGAAAGTTGCAGTTTTCAGTGAGTTCTACTAGAATGAGGTAACAAGTTCACATATTTGTACTTCAAGTGTGCACAAAACAAGAAATACATGCATCCTCTGATCTGATAAAACTGAAAGTTATGCACCATAACTCATGTTCCCTGAAGGAAGGGAACGAGGTGCAAGATATCACTATGGGAAATTGCGCCCGCACAGTTTTACCTGAAGGAATACAATCCGCCTTTACGGCAGGGGCGTCAGCGTTGCGCCAGAGGCCACGCCCTTTGGGTACTTAAGCCGCTGACGCCCATCCATCGATCTCCAGAATGCACTTCACCGAGCTTTCAGCATTGAAAGGGCCAGGTATGTTGCACCTCGTTCCCTTCCTTCAGGGAACATGAGTTATGGTGCATAACTTTCAGTTCCCTTATCAGTCTTGTCACTCGGTGTAATTTATCACTATGGGAACGTAATCCATTCACGCCCTTGAAATGCTCGGCAAAATGCATGTGGAAACATCCGCCTTGAATGGCATGCATCCCACAGCTGCTCTCTTCAAGGTATTGCAGAGAGCACAGTCCGGGAAGAAGAAATACCCCACGTAGAAAAACATCAGCTTGATGTTACCACCAGGCACATAGATGAAAACCCCAACTAGGGGCAGCATAAGCATGCTCCACCAGTGTGATTACTCATCCTTTTATGTTACAAAGGGCACGACTGACAAGTGTAGCCTTTCCTGATGTCGGAGACCCGTTAAAGGAGAGAGGAACCCCTCCATTGAACGTCTCCTAAGCGAACATAAACACCAAGGAACACCCTTGTGTATGTTGTTGCTGTTTGTTTTTGGATGAAGCAATCAGAGCCTTAGGCCCTCAGCCAGTTCCCTTCAGAGGCCAGGCTGAGAGCCGCCACAACTCCGGACGTGGGTGTAGAAGCTGTCCACGTGCCTGGGTCAGCAGGTCCTTGTGAGGAGGCAATTGCCATGGTATCCCAGATAACATTGAGATCAAATCCGGGAACCACGGTTGCTGCGGCCACCTGGGGGCTATCATTATCAGGGAGAGGGCTCCCTGACGTACGCGTTCCAGTGTCACCTCGATCAGAGGGACAGGTGGAAAAGCATAGTACAGCACCCTTGCTGGCCAGTCATGTGCCAGAGCGTCCGTTCCCAACGGTGCATCTGCTTCCTTCAAAGAGAAGTAAAGGTCACATTGCGAGTTAGCTTTGCAAGCGAACAAGTCCACTGAAGCTCTCCCAAATCGTGACCAGACCTGCTCCACAACCCGTGGATTCAGGCTCCATTCTGACGCCAAGAGAGGTCCTCTCGAGAGGGCATCCGCTCCATAATTTAGTTCACCGGGAACATGAGTCGCCCTGAGTGACAAGATTCTTGGAGCACACCACGTGAGCATCTTCTGCGTCAGTCCGAGGAGGGCTCGGGACCTTGTCCCTCCCTCTCTGTTGATGAAGGACACTGTGGTCCTGTTATCTGATTTCACCAGGACGTGCTGCCCTGCAATCAGACCTTTTCCAAAGAAGTATTTTACTGACAGGAATACGGCCAACAATTCCAGGAAGTTGATATGTAATCTCGCTTCCTGTTTATTCCAAAGACCACGGGCGTTCTGATTTCTGCAGATCGCCCCCCATCCTGTTTTTGAGGCGTCCGTCGTGATGACCACACGAGATGACACCCTACCCAGCGGGACCCCTTCCGTGAAGATAGACAAGTCTCTCCAAGGTTCCAGGGCTCTCAGGCACTCTGAACCTATTCTAACCTTTCCTGCTTGACCAAGCAGGGCGGGTTGTGTCTGTTGATTAGCCATACCTGTAGGGCCCGTATTTTCAGCAATACGTGTGGCACATAGGGTATGGCTGCCGCCAAGAGGCCTAAAAGGCGTTGGCATGTTTTCATAGGAACCCGCTGATCCAATGTAAATTTTTTCAGCCAATGGCGAATCGAGGAAACTCGTTCCTTTGAGAGCCATGCTCTGTACCACACGGTGTCGATCTGTACTCCCAGAAATATGGTAACCCGTGATGGAGTTAGATCAGTTTTTTGTAGGTTTATGACAAAACCGAGCGACGCCAGGTGAGAGATTACCCTGTAGGAGTGTGACTGGGCCTGTATTCTGCTTCCAGCCAGAATCAGGAGGTCATCCAGGTAGTTCATAACCCTGAGACCTTGATTCCTGAGGGGGTCAGGGCTGCATCCAGACATTTAGTAAATGTACGAGGAGCCGTCTTTAAACCGAAGGGTAAAGCTTTGAATTCATAAGCTTTTCCCTCGAAGGCAAAACGGAAGAATTTTCTGTGTTTCCTCCACACGCCTACATGGAAATAGGCATCTTTCAGATCCACTGTACATGCGTAGTCTCCTGGTCTCACAGACTGGAGAACCTGCCGCAGTGTAAGCATCTTGAACTTAAAGGTTTTTATTCTCTTGTTCAGAGTCCTGAGATCCAGGATCGGTCTCAGGGAATGATCCTTTTTGGGCACCAGGAAGTACTTGCTGTAGTGGCCGGAGCGTAGTTTGCGTTTCGGGACCAAACGTATTACTCCCTTATGCAGCATCGTCAATACCTCCTCCGTCAGCACGTGTACGCGTGCAGGGTTAATATTTGATTGCAGTACCCCTGTGAAGGGGGGCGGTCTCCTGCTTAACTGTAGCTTGAGCCCACGACAAATAGTCGTCATGACCCATTCGTTTGGCAGACACGCTCTCCAGACCTGCGCAGGCACCATGAGCCTGGAGGGCATGTCCAATTGCTGCTCGTCATGTTTGAGTGTGGGAGGGGTGGCCTTTGACCCCTCTCGTGCTCTCTCGAGCCGGTTGGTCAGCCCAACAGAAGATATTGCAAGATCTGACTGTCTCAGGCAGAGCTCGTGTATCTTGCTGCGGTTCATAGTTTGACCGCATGGTTTGTGTTTTATGAGAGTTGGACTCGAGTCAAGAACCAGGGCAGTCTGTGCTTTGGTACTTTTATTTTTGTACATGCATGAAACAGTGTTGTTTTGTTTACACATACAGTAGGCGAGTCATGTTTAGTGCGCACACACATGTCACCAGCTCCTCGTAGTGTTCTACAAGTGGAGACTGGGCTCAAAAGGTTAGGTTCCCGTACCGCGTGGGCGGGCAAACCTGTAAAATTATCAGTTCGTCCTGTTTCATCAGGCCCGAATCTGCTTTCCACACGGGGTCATCGAAGAGGCCCTCGGCTGGTACTGGAAAGTCTCACTGTCACCAGCAGGTCTCTTCCGTGGGAGGCCATGCATGTCTTCCTTTGGGGGTGCAAAGCTTTTCCTCGGCAGCCCCTCTCGGAGGGCTTCCGCCTGTTTGCGTCTTTGTTCCAGCTTGGCCTGGACACGTTCCAGGGCTCTCCCAAAGAGTCTTGTCGGCTCAATTGGGTGCTGGAGGAAGGGTGACCTCTGGTTTTCTGGGAGGTCCGATAAAGTCAGCCAAAGATGGCGTTGGGCGACAACCATTTCCGCCATTGCTCTGCCTTGCGTGATGGCTATTGTCCCCATCATGCAGAGTACGAAGTCAGAGGCACTCCGGGCCTCCTCCATGGCCTCCGTTGCAGCTTGTTCATTTGTCGTTGCCTGGAGTTCCTGTAGCTTTTCTGCCAGGTACGCCTGCATCATGGTTGACGCGTTCATCGCGCGAGCCGCGAGACCCTGAGCCTTGTAGCATTTCTCGAGCCGTTTCTCCGAAGCGCGGCAGGCTCTGCTAGGCAGCGCTGGTTTCGTCCCCGTGGCTACGGGGGCTAAATGAGCCGCCAGGGTTTCCTCTATTGGGGGTGCGCTTGTGAGACCTGCTGCCTCCATTCCTGCGACATCCAGGAGTCGGGATAGTGGCAACGTCATGGGAGCTCCAGGTTCCGCCCAGGAGCGCGTGAGCTCCATGAGGAAGTCTGTGAAAATTGACATTTTTTGCGACGTCGTCGGCTGCTGCTTCGCATAGAAGTAGTTTCCCGCCAGCCTCGTAACCTGTTGGCGAGGCGTTGGGTCTGGCCATGCGACCTGCAGGGCGTCCGCCGCCCTATGGCACAGGTCAAACAGAGCAGGGGCCGACACGTCCGGTTTTGGTAAAATTTACGCCAGGTTCTGAGAGGAATCCAACTTTTCTCCTCTGCAACTGTACTCTGCGTTTTGGTCAGACACTTCTGGCGTCGAGTCCTTGATGGGAACCGAGGATTCTGACACGTTCTCATCCCCGACTTGACCGCTACATTCCAGTCCGTGTTCTCGAGCTCTGGCTCAGGAGCGAGCAGCTTCGAGAGGCGTACGGCCTTCAGTGCCGCGGCCTTCATGATGGATTTAGCTAACTCGTTCGCACAGCGTTTCATCATTACCGCTGGCATCCGACAGCAGTGGGAGCAGGAGTCAGGGGATTCTAGCGCTTTTTGTGTGTGCAGAATCCTTAAGCAGACAAGACAGGCCTCGTGGGTGTCCATCGCCGAGAGGGAGTAGCCGCATCCGCTGGGGCAGGGGAGCGAGCGAGGGCTCGTCGTCCTGCTGGCTTCCTTCTGAGTCTTTGTCTTCCATTTTCCCTTCTCGGGAGCCATGTCCGGAGACGAGAAGTGTTCCTAGTTTCCTTTTGTTCGAAGCCGTCCTCTCCGTAGTTTCGCTTTCGCTGGCTATCCTGCTAATGGTTAGCAGGGAGTGTTGTGACGCAGTTAGCGCCATCGAGCGAAGCAGCTACGGAGAGAGAAAAAACTTTGAGGTAAGTAGAAAAGCGTTGGACTAGCTTTCGCCAGCCCAGTAGTACGCAGGAAAATTTTCTCTGTACGCTCAGTGTAGGGAGCAATCTCACCTCTGATCGAGCGATGCGACAACAGAGAAGTCCCACGAAGTTCAGGTTTTAAGCGAGGTGAAGGGCAATAAGAGATCGATGGATGGGCGTCAGCGGCTTAAGTACCCAGAGGACGTGGCCTCTGGCGCAACGCTGACGCCCCTGCCGTAAAGGCGTGATTGTATTCCTTCAGGTAAAACTGTGCGGGCGCAATTTCCCATAGTGATATGTTGCACCGAGTGACAAGACTGATAAGGGAACCTTTGTTTCTCCCATTTATATGCACTGTGAACAATGAACAATATCCTCAAAGTTTTATTGGAATGCATCAAATGTATGCTCACGTTTAGGATTTTTTTTTTTTTTTAAATAGGCAAAAAGCGACTTTGAATTTAACATCTTACCAAGTTAGCAATAGAACAGCAGGTGTAGGGTTTTCTGGGGTCTGGTCCTGCTTGTCGGGTTTTTCCCTCATTTTTACCAGCCCTTCCTCAACATCCCTCCTCCTGTGATCCAGCACTGTCGCACCTGTGTTTAATCCCAATCACCGCAGGTGTCTGTCATTTCACCCTCGTCTGTGTCAGTATATATTCAGCCCTGTGGTGTCATGTCAGTTGTCTCTGGATTATCCTGTCTAAGGCTTCATGCTCGTCATCCCTCCGTGTCTCCTCCTTTAAGTAAGTTAGCTGCCCCGTCAGCATTTTGTTTTGTTTATCCTTCAAATAAACATTTTATTTATTTTACTGGAGTCTCCTCTTCTTCTTGCATATGGGTTCAAACAACACGGAAACCGATCATGATATAATCCAGACACCAGTCAGAACCCAGCAGGATGATTACTCTTTTTGAGTATGCGGTGTGAAGCAAAAAAGACCGCTCTGCGTGATGAAGAGGAGAGAAAAGGAACCAGAGCGGCAGCTTCACACAACCCACCTCCTCCCCAATCACCTCCTGTTTCCCCTGAGCGGTTTTCAAAGGGAGGAGAGCAACCCGCTCGGACTCACCGCAGGAGGAACGGGCGGCAGAACTGAGCCGGCCCCACCGAACCCCAGCACGCCACTTCGCAGCTGCAGCCAAGTCCTCACCCGTCCGTTTTCTTTCGTGGGTGCAAGGACTTCGCACCTGTCGCTGGGGGGGAGGACGCCGCACACCCCTGCTTCGCCGGGGGTCTTCACTCATCCAGAGGTCTTCACTCATCCGGAGGTCCTCGCTTCGCCAGGGGTCTTCACTCATCCGTAGGTCTTCACTCATCCGGAGGTCCTCGCTTCGCCAGGGATCTTCATTCCAGAGGTCCTCGCTTTGCCAGAGGTCTTCGCTTCAGAGGTCCTCTATCCACTGGAGATCCTCACTTCACCGGAGGTTTTCACTCATCCGAAAGTTCTCGCTTCACCAGGGATCTTCGCTCCAGAGGTCCTTGCTTCACTGGAGGTCTTCGCTTCAGAGGTCCTCGTTCAACTGGAGGTCTTCGTTCCACCTGAGGCCTTCACTTCAGAGGTCTTCGTGCCTCATCCAGAGGTCTTCGCACCTCATCCAGAGGTCGTCGCACCTCATCCAGAGGTCTTCGCTCTCAAGGCCCTTGCTCCTCATCCAGAGGTCTTCGCTCTCAAGGTCCTCGCCCACGAGGCCCTTGCTCCTCATCCAGAGGTCTTCGCTCACGAGGCCCTCGCTCCTTCAGAGGTCTTCGATCATGAGGCCCTCATTCATCGAACTACAGCTGTCTCTGGGGTCTCATCACATGCAGTTGCAGCCTCTCTGCTGGCCATAAAGGAATGGTCTCATGGCCGCCCACCGGAACCCTGGTCCAAAGGTGGATGGCATCCTGGCCACCCACCAGACCTCTGGCCTGTCGACGGATGGTTGCCAGGTCTCACCCGGATCTTCAGCCCTGCCGTGGATGGTCTCCTGACCATCCACCTTGACTTGGGGGGGGGGGGCATGTTAGCACTAGCAAACTGTTTTGTTTTTTCCAACTATGGAGTATGCTGTTTTGTGGGAATCTGTTCGTTAGGTGGCTCCTCAGATTGAATAGGTCCTTTGGATGAGGGACGAAACATCTCAGCAAAAAACAAGCCATCCAGATGACCTGACTGAATATTGTTGGATTTTTTTACCTGAATTATTGAGCATGTTCTTTGGTCAAAGATGGTAAGTATTTTCTCTAGACAGAATATTCTGGAAGGCTTTGTAAAAACTAAGAAAGCCTATGTCAGATGGTGTTTGTTTATTCCAAGAGGAAAACGTATAACAAAGAAGTCCTAGCTAATTATTAATTCCGGTTCCGGCGAGCTGATGGAGGTGAGCTCCCTCTGGCTCTCTGTAGTCTTTTTACCATCAAACTGACCCGTTTTTCGAATTGGACTAAAGTTGGTCCATCATCATACTGAATTCGGTGTTCAGTTGACACAGAGAGCCGCACGGGACCGTTCAAAAAGATTATTTTCGGTCCAGGACCGGCCGTTGCAACCTACCGGTCTGTTCTGAGCGCACAGCCGACCAGGTGAGCCTTCGAGCTGGGGAACTACTGCTCCACGAAGCCTCTGTGTTTTTTCCCCTTCTCCTCCTCCCTCCCTTTCTGGACCTCAGCTGAGTTTCTCATCTGGAACAGAACTGTGGTTTAACTATCTGTTTCAAGCAAGAACCGCACGGAAGGAATTTTGCTGCTTTTTTTCCGCTGCCTTTGTCTGAATTGACATCGTGCGTGGGGGGAGGTGTACCTGGCCGAAGTGGGGGACTTTGTTTACATTAAAGCCGTTCTCAGCCTCTGAGGGAGCCGTTACCCAAAAGAGAAGGACTTTTCACTCCGTGGGAACGCGGTGGGAACTGCGCGCACTGTGCTCAGCTGGAGGGACGCGCGGCTGCTTTGAAGTGCAGCTGATCTGATTGGAGCTGCAACTGAACCGCCTCGTTGTTTTTAAACGGAGGTGGTCTCACATGGTGCGGAGCACAGAATCATCGAGCAGCAGCTGGACCAAACCAGTGACGTCACCGAGCGCAGGAGCACAGAACAGAACGGCAGCTGGACCAGACGCGCTGTGCTCAGCTGGAGGGACGCGCGGCTGCTTTGAAGTGCAGCTGATCTGATTGGAGCTGTTCACGCTGATCACGCTGTTGCTCCCTGCTGACCTGAAACAGGCTGGGATCATGTCTTCTGGCAGCTCAATCTATTTGTTGCAAATGATCTGTTTCTACCTGTTGATTCTGGGTCTAGCGGACCATGGCCGCATTAATTCATCTTCACAGGGGGGCTGGTGCCCTCCTCAGCCCAATACAAGCCACAGTTGGTCCTCCACAATGGATTTGTTTGCCCATTCAATTTGTGATGCCTCATGCTCTGAAACTTTTCTGCATCATTCATATTACTGTCCTTATTTTCAGTTCTCAGACTACCTGGAATCACTGAATCTTATCAACACATCTGGATCTGCCCATCACTGCGACTTTCATTGTTTTTGGGCTCTGAATGATCGTGTCTTCATTAATGTTTCACATGGTTCAATTATGGGGGCAAAATGTCACACTGTTAACTCCTGTAATTACACATCACTGACAAAGAAGTCAAGTAAATGTCTGATATTAATGTTGTTATTGATCTCAGGGATTCAGCCAAACCCAGGGCCAATCACTAACTACTGTACACCTAATGAGTTTAAAAATATTTCAGGTCTCCGTTTTCTGCATGTAAACGCTCGTAGCCTTCTAAAAAAACTTGATGAACTGAAAATCCTAATCACTTCTTCTGGGGCAGATGTGATCGTTATCTCTGAAACTTGGCTCAACAATTCTGTTTTGAAAAATGACCTGGCAATCAATGAATTTAAGATCTATCGTTGTGATCGTAATAAAAAGGGAGGTGGAGTCGCTATTTACATCAGAGACTCTTTGGCTGCCAGGATTGCGTCTAAAAAAACAATCGCAAACCAGTTTGAGGCTTTAGCTGTGAACATCAGTTTGAAAGGAGGTCAGCCCTTAACTGTTGTAGGTTGTTATCGTCCCCCCTCCGCAACACCTGAAGCTCTATCCTCCCTGACTGAATTCATAGGAAATTTAAAACACAATGAGATTGTTATGGCAGGAGATTTCAACATTGATTGGAATAAGTCGACCCCCCTCTGTGATAAATTCAAGGAATGTTGCCTATCTCTCAATCTAACACAACTTATCGATTCTCCCACCAGACCAAACATAAAATGTCCCGAAAAATCTTCCACCTTAGATCTGTTTTTCACAAATGCACCTCACAAATTTCCTGGTATAGGTGTATTTGCTAACGTTTTGAGTGATCATTCCGTAATAGCAGCTCTTAGATCTACTAAACTTCCACCTGCTAAGCCCAGAATAATCCAAAAAAGGGATTTGAAATGTTTCAGTGAACAGTCATTCCTTTGGGATCTATCCCACTTTGACTGGCAACGTATCCTACAAATCAATGATGTGAACACCGCTTGGAACTATTTTCATGATAGTTTCATTTACTTTGTAAACAAACACGCTCCTTTCCGGCAGTTCAGGATAAAGGGCCGTGACAGCCCCTGGTTTACTCCTGAACTAGCTGATCTCCTGCACTGGAGAGATCATCTTTGGGCCGCAGCAAGAAAATCACACTCAGACACTGACTGGTTGAAATTTCGGCAGCTAAGGAATAAATGCACATCTGCCATCAAAGCCGCAAAACGTAACTACTTCTTATCTCAGACCTCCAAAAATCTAAACGATCCTAAAAAATTCTGGAAAACCATTAAATCTCTCTCAGGCACCCCCCAATCATCTGACCTCCCATCACAATTTCTTGTTGACTCTGTTCCTGTGTCAAATAAGCACGAGATCCTGAACTGTTTCAATAAACATTTTGTTGCTTCTAGTTCATTATTTGACACAGTTACAAATGGAAAATCAGCCACTTTATCTAATAATCAAACTTCTACAAATCAAATCCCTCCTACAAGTCAACCATCTGTTAATCACACCTTCTCTTTTTCTCCGTTCTCAGTCAGTGAGGTAAATAAACTGTTAAATGATCTTGATCCTAAAAAATCTGCAGGTCCAGATGAACTTCCACCTTATTTCTTAAGGCTGGCTGCTCATATCATCACAGTCCCTGTGACCCACATCTTTAATCTGTCCATAAGCCAAAACACCATTCCGGATGCTTGGAAAACAGCCTTTGTTCTTCCTTTGCTGAAGGGAGGTGACCCCACCTCACTGAACAATTATCGACCGATCTCTAAACTCTGCATCTTAGCCAAGGTTCTAGAAAAACTGATAAACTCTCAGATCAAAAATTATCTGGACTCATTTAACATCTTACCTCTTCATCAATCTGGTTTCAGGAAAAAACACAGCACAACAACTGCTTCTCTGAAGGTTCTGAATGATGTTGTTGAAGCATTGGATGCTAAGGACTATTGTGCTGCACTTTTCTTAGACCTGTCTAAAGCTTTTGACACTGTGGATCATAACATCCTGTGTCATAAGCTCTCAGAAATCGGTTTCTCTGATCACACCATCGGTTGGTTTTCTAACTATCTTTCCAATCGGAGGCAATGTGTTCAACATAACGGTACTTCTTCCAGCTATTTAACAGTTAAAAATGGTGTACCACAAGGCTCAGTTTTAGGACCAACTCTCTTTACAATCTACATAGCTAATGTAGGTCACTGCATCCCTGATGCATCCTTACATTTCTATGCTGATGATACAGTTGTTTACTGCCGAGCTAAAACAGTAGCTAAGGCTTTCCAGTTACTGCAATCCGCTTTTGACATCATCCAGTCAGATTTGTTCCGTCTCAAACTTGTCCTAAATGCTGATAAAACAAAAGGGATGTTTTTTTCAAATAGGAAGGCGGTTCCAGCAGATCCTCCTCTGATTTTATCTTCAAATGGTGTCCCTATTGAGTTTGTTGATTCCTATAAATATCTGGGTATCCTGATCGATTCACATCTCTCTTTTAAACTCCACGTGGAAAACCTAGTGAAGAAACTGAAAGTTAAACTGGGTTTCTTTTTCAGAAACAGATCATGTCTAACACTGAATGTTAGGAAACGCCTTGTATCTGTGACTTTCCTTCCCTCCATTGATTACGGTGACATTCTCTACATGAATGCTCCTACAAGCACCCTGCGGATGTTGGATGTTGTCTATCATGGTGCACTAAGATTCATAACTGGTTGTGATTATCGTACCCACCACTGCACCCTGTATTCACTGGTTAACTGGACATCATTAACCTCACGCAGACTCTTCCACTGGTACATTTTCATCTTTAAATCACTTCTTGGTCTGCTGCCCTCATACATCTCCTCCTACATGTCTTTGCGTGAGTGCAGCTACAGTGTGCGCTCTCAGGACATGATTACCTGCAGTGTTCCGTCAGTGAGGACTGAACTTGGAAAAAGGGCCTTCTCCTACTCTGCTCCTGCTTCATGGAATATCTTACAAAAAGATCTGAAGCTCTCGACCTTGACTTCTCTAAATGGTTTTCAGAATCTGTTGGAATCCTGGCAAAAACCAATGCAGATTTGTTCCTGTCTTTGATTTTATACGTCTACCTTATGTTTTGCTCGTTTTTTGATACTTTGTTAAAAAAAAAAAAAAGTATTTCTTTTGTTTTTTTCTCTTTTTTGTTTTCTATTGTTTATTGTTTATTGTCTGTTTATTGTTTAAGGAAATTCTACCATTGCTGTTCATCGTTCTTTAGTTTTAGCAGGTCGCTTTCGTAAATGAGCCCATGAGGTTCAATAAGATTTACCTGACTAAATAAAGGTTGAATGAATTTATTTGACATTGGAGAAATTTAAATACATGTACACATGGATCTTTTTCTGTTCAGGAAGCCACAGTTCACATGTGAGCAATTCACCGTGAGTTGCTGCTGCCACCCTCCCTGAAAAAGATGTAAAACTTGTCATTTTCACAGAGTTATGTTGAGAATGTGCAACTATCTGACTGGTCCAAACAGTTGGGGAGGTCCTGTGGTTTTAAACTAATGGTACGTCCTGACCAAACGCGTTTTCAACGGCAAAAAGGCTCGTCACGCACGCAAGTGGACGCACTGGACCCAGTTGTGTCCTGACCAGAACGAGAAGCTGCGGCGGTGTGGCGGCGGGGGGTGTGGGAGGAGCTTACCGGTACACCGAGTTCCTCACTGCACTCTGCCAGTCTCTGTAGAGAGCAGACTTGACTGGTCGTGAAGGAGTTGTCGCGAACACACAGATTTCTCTTCCATAGTCCATGACTCCGCGGGTTTTTTCTGTGTCCCAATACGTCACATAGTGCGCGCGCCCCCTCGTTTCCGCGTCACATAGGGACTCTCCCCCTCTCTCCTCCCCCCCGACTCTCCCTGATCAACCAGAGTTGAACGGCGTTTGAACGTTTGAACGGCGAAAACTTCAGCAATGATCAACGCGTGCTTGGAGGCTGAAGCGGGTTCACGTGCACGGAAAACGCTTTTCCAGCACGCTCAACACGCACGTCACGTGACGCCCGACGCCAAGACGTGGCTGGAGGTGCGTCCCCCATTGACTTTGCATGTAAACTGGACGTTCCTGCCGTTGAAAACGCGTTTGGTCAGGACGTACCATTAGGCCTCCCTTACTAACTTTTCAAGCTGGACTCTCCTGGGGATGCCATCTGATCCAATCTGACTGTGACAGCACTCTGTTGAAGGAAGACAACCTATTCCCACATATCGCTGTCAGTTGATTACCTTTTATGGTAAGTGGAAGCTGTTTTACAGCTTGCACATGTGAGTTTCCTGGTTTATTAAGTTATGTTGTGACTTCTGCCTCAAATCAGCTGTGGTTATCAAAAGTAGGTCAGTGAGGCAGCTTTAGTGTATCTATCAGCAAAATCAATCAATCAATCAATCTGACACATCTGGATGGAATGTTCAAAGAACACTAAAAGACTCTACATTAAGACTTTATTGTTGCTGTTAGCCCAATATAATGTTATCAAAAAAATTTAATAACCTAACACTTATTCAGGTTGTGGGTTTCAAGCCTGTAGAGGAGGGTAGGATTCTAGATTCCAGGTATGTGAGTATGAAAGGTGAGTTTCACAGGTTGGTGTAGGAGAATGGCAGGTTGGAGAAGAATGGAGAGGTAAGTGAGAGATCTTTCCATCTGCTATGTCCCTATGAAAGTGACTAGTCTTAGGATGATGGGTCCAAGGCAGTTCTCATTGAGTTCTCGTGGCTCAATGAGACTAACCTGGATAAATAAAGGGTAAATGAAATGAGAAGAAAAAAAAGGCAAACTCAGGCTGGAGTATGAAGGTAGGCTCCAAACTTAGAAGATACAGGAAAGATTGTCATCTGCCTGGAGCATGAGGACACCAGGATTAATTCATAATTACTTAAATTGTACTAGGAACTTTGACCACTCACTGAATATCATGTAGTAGACAATATCTCAGTAACGTCCTCTGGCAACATCGGTCCTTAAATATAGCAGGTGGCTTATTAAAGAGAAGAACCACAATGGAGGAGAAGAAACTCCTCCCTGCCTCTCTGGGTTATATACGCCTGCTACGAACGACACAAAAGACTGTGAGAGAATGTTGTGTGTTTGTATTCACGGAAACGTGGCTCAACAACAACGTTCCGGACCATGCTGTTCAGCTAGAGGAGCTAATGCTACAGAGCGGACCGAACCCTCGAGGGAGGTAAGACAGGTGGAGGGGGGCTCTGTGTTTACATCAACAAAGCATGGTGCCTGGATGCTGCTGTGGTCTACAAACACTGCTCATCTTTAGTGGAGTTCATGACTATTAAATGCAGACCGTTCTATTTACCGAGGGAGTTTACAGCTGTTTTGATTGTTGCTGTATATATTCCTCCAAGCTCCAACAGCAAAGTTAGAAGTGAGGCTTTGAATGAACTATATCTGCACATCAGTGAGCAACAAACAGCCCATCCTGATGCTTTTCTCATCACGGCTGGTGATTTCAACCATGCAGATTTAAAGAGTGTATTTCCAAAAACATACAGAAACATAAACTTTGCAACAAGAGGAAACAACACACTGGACCAAGTTTACACCACCATGAAAAATGCCTACAGAGCCCTCCCCCTCCCCCACATTGGTGCTTCTGACCATATCTGTGTTATGCTTAACGAACTAAAGCCAAATCGCTCAAATTTAAAGTTTTAAATGGATAAATTTGACGGACGTGTTTGGATCGTTCTCCATTGTACTAAATGTGCTGTTGGAGCAGATATCTGTGTCTGACGTCACAATCACGTGACCGGAAAAACCCGAATTTACCGTGTAACAAAACGGCGCTAATTTTAAACTATATTGGAGAGGAATTTTCATTAATTTCACATTGTTTTAGCAAAAACGATTAGAGGTCAATCTTAATATATATATATACCTTGTATATATATATATGTTGTGCCATTTTATGGAAAGTTAAAAGATGATGTCAGTGGAGCTTTAAGCTAGCATATAGGCCGCTGGTGAAAGTCACAAAACCAGTCCGCAAGCAGATACGAGTGTGGCCAGAGGGGTCTTCAGAGGCACTCCAGGACTGTTTTGACACCACAGATTGGGGTATGTTCAAAGAAGCTGCTACCACAAACAACAACACATGTCTCCAGGAGTACTCAGACACTGTATGTTCATACATCACCAAGTGCATTGATGATGTAACCAACCTCAAAACCATCACTGTTCGGGCTAATCAGAAGCCATGGCTAACAGCTGAGGTTTACAGACTCCTGAGAGCCAGGAATGCTGCCTTCAAAGCGAGAGATCAGGTGGGCCTGAGGGCAGCCAGAAAGAACCTGGATCTGGGCATCAGTAAGGCCAAGGAGCAGTATTCCAGGAAAATAGCTCACCGTTTCAAGGACAGCAAGGATACACGCAGTCTGTGGCAGGGAATACAGACCATCACAAACTACAAACCCCCCCCCAGACCTGTGACAGCTCAACCTCTACGCTGAATGAACTGAATGAGTTCTTTGCTCGGTTTGAGGCAAGTAACAGCACACCTGCACATAAACTCCCCCCTCTCCTGATGGCCAGGTGCTGGCGCTGTCCTCAGACAGCGTAAGGCGATCATTCATCAAGATTAATGCCCGGAAGGCCTCTGGTCCTGACAACATACCTGGTCGTGTGCTGAAGGACTGTGCAGGGGAACTCGCAGCGGTCTTCACGGACATCTTTAACATCTCACTGAGCCAGGCCATCGTCCCCACCTGTTTCAAAGCCACCACCATCATCCCTGTCCCAAAGAAGGCAACGCCCGCATGCCTCAATGACTATCGCCCAGTAGCACTCACCCCCATCCTGATGAAGTGCTTTGAACGGCTAGTCATGAAAAGCATCACATCTGTCCTCCCTGCCTCCCTGGATCCCTTCCAATTTGCATACCGACCTAATCGCTCAACCGACGATGCCATCTCCTCTGCCCTCCACACAGCTCTCACACATCTGGACACGAAGGACTCTTATGTTAGAATGCTGTTCATCGACTTCAGCTCGGCATTCAACACCATCATCCCCCAACAGCTCATCCATAAACTGGACAGTCTGGGGCTGAACACCTCAATGTGTAACTGGCTGCTAGACTTCCTGACCGGGAGACCACAGACAGTACGGATCGGGAGTAACACATCTAGCACCATCACATTGAACACAGGGGCCCCACAAGGATGTGTGCTGAGCCCCCTTCTATTCACCCTGCTAACACACGACTGCACACCATCGTACAGCTCCAACCACTTCATCAAGTTTGCGGACGACACAACAGTGGTAGGTCTCATCAGCAACAACGATGAGACGGACTACAGGAACGAGGTGAGCCGCTTGGCCTTGTGGTGCGGACACAACAATCTCACTCTCAACGTGGAGAAGACAAAGGAGATTGTCGTGGACTTCAGGAAGAGGGATGCACAACATGCCCCTCTGACCATCAACAGCACCGCAGTGGAGAGAGTGGACAGCACCAAGTTCCTGGGAGTGCACGTCTCGAAGGACCTGTCCTGGAGCAGGAACACTGCAGCACTGGCCAAGAAGGCTCACCAGCGCCTCTACTTTCTCCGCAAGCTGAAAAGGGCTGGAGCTTCAACCCCCATCATGTGCACCTTCTACAGGGGTGCCATAGAAAGTGTCCTGACCAGCTGCATCACGGTGTGGTTTGGTGCATGTACTGCATCATGCCGCAAGAGCCTCCAGCGCATCGTGAGAGCAGCTGAGAAGATCGTCGGCACCTCCTTGCCCTCACTGCAGGACTTACACAGCAAACGCCTCACTCGGAAAGCCCACTGCATGGCAGGTGATCCCACACACCCACTACACAGCCGCTTTAGACTGCTGCCATCAGGGAGGAGACTGAGGAGTCTCCAGGCTCGTACCAGTAGACTGAGAGACAGCTCTGTTCATCAGGCAGTCAGAATGCTAAACACTCTGCCTGCTCTGCCTCCCCTCCCATTTGAACTGCCTTAACACAAAAAACTTTCTCACACATTACCACTCAACACAAAGTTTTTAACACTGGACTCTGTGTCATCAAACGGGTTATTCACTAAACTCTCGGTCATGTGCTCATTCAGTTTGCACTACTTCTCATATTTGCACTAATGTTTGTATTACATTACTGCCTATAGTCATACTACTGTTTACATTCACTGTTTACATTTATTAATACGGTTTACATTTATTACTACTGTTTACATTTATTACTACTGTTTACATTTACACTACTTTTATATCTACACTACTGCTGATACATATACAGTATTCTCTGACTAGCCTTATCTAAGGATGCCAAATGTGCCTTATGTGCCTTACTGCATATGCCACTTTGCCTCTATACCAACATCAAATACCTCATACATATACTGTGTACATTAACTTATATGCTGCTGTGCCACTCTTTGCAAATGTCAATGCTAGAACCTTCAGTTTATTTTATAGATATACTTTTTATACTTTTTATACTACTATGCAAAAACTCAGGACAGTATTACACTTTTATTATTTCATTTTATGCTTATGTTCATTGGGTGTTTGGTGTTTTAGGGGTGTTTGGTGTTTCAGTGTTGGTGTAAATTTTCATACTTTTATACTATTATGAAAAAACTCAGGACAGTGTTACACTTTTACTATTTTATGCTTATGTTTATTAAATGTTTTAGTGTTTAGTGTTTAGATGGTTACTGTTGCACCGAGGGACTGAGAGAAACGCAATTTCGGTCCTGTGTATGTCCTGTACATTTTGCAGTTCTGACAATAAAGTTGACTTTGACTTTGACTTTGGAGCTGCAAAAGTGGTGTGAAACAGAAAATGTTGGAATCTCTGTAGACATATCCAATACAGCAATCATTTTGTTTTACTGGTTTGATTCAAAAATCCCATGTTGAAATGATTTTACACTTTTCTGTCTTACTGATTGGTATTTAACCACTAGACTGAGGAACAGCTTCTACCCTGAGGCTGTTAGACTCATGAATAAATAAATAATAAGAATAAACACTGCAAAATATCACATCATGCTGATGCTGATCTGTTTTCTTGTTGCTGTGTTCATTTGTGACCATCTGCTCATACAGACTCATGTTCGTGCTGCTGTTTATAATGATGTTTTTCCACTACATTAGGGCTTAGTGTATTACTAGTTGATGTTTTTCTTAGTTAATTCTAGATGTTATTACTGTTCTTTTTCTTTTTCTTTTTTTTTTCTCTTGCATTTGTTGTTGGATGTAACTGGGACCCCGTGTACATAATCTTGTTTACATCACATGTACCACATGCGGTGCAAATGACAATAAAGACTCTCTGACTCTGACTCTGACTTAAAACTGCAGAAAACAAATCTGACATACCATGCACCAGTATTTACCTCAGTTTGTTATTCAGCAGTCTATGTACTTGTTAGAACAGTTTATTTTGCAGACATGACATTGGTAAAGCAGGCAGACTGTCACACACACCTGCCTCTCTATAAATCAAACCATCTTTAAGCTGTGAGCCTAATTAAAGCTATTTGTGACTTCAGTAGTGCTGCTAGTAGATTCACATCCATCTCCTTCTTAGGTACTTTCTCTTTAAGAATGTGGGACAGAAGAGCCCGAGCACTCTTATCATTCAGTCATGCAACAAAGTATTTCTTTATGCCAGTAATATTCATAACCCACGTAGGATTTGTCAAAAATGGGCTGACCAGCCTATTGGCTTGTTTTAAAGTGTGAAGTTCAACATGTATCCACTATTGTCTAGTTTAAAAATATACCCTAAAACCACAACATATTAAAATAATTTTAACTAAAAAAATACTACTAAAATAAAATGAGATGGTGGACAGGAAAAAATTTCAGAGAAAAAATCCCAGAAGTTCTGATATCCAAGTCCTATTTAGGAGAAAATAAAAAAAGTCCATTAGTGTAAAATCATAAATATGCAAATAATAATAATAATAATAATAATAATAATAATAATAATAATAACAACAATAATAATAATAATAATAAAAAGCTGCATTTTCTAGGATCAAAGTCATAAATTTACTTTAGAAAAACTCAGATACTAATGAGATTGTTTAGTAAAAAAAATGAGAAAAAGCCAAACGTTTTCTGAAATTAACGTTGTAAAATTTAAAAAATAACATTTGGATCTAAGATGTCAGATCTGGTAAAACTGACAAATGTATTTAAAAATATGGTTTGGGTAGACTCTAAATGAAATCAACTTTATAACATGAAAACATTCAAGACTTTTCCTGAATAAATGTGAAATTTTCAGATATTTTCCAAACATTGCTCTGCCCACGAGCTCATTTTATATATTTATGTATTTACAATATTAATAACTATGCATCTATCAATCTTGGACTGAGACTAAAACTTTCTGACACATTAATACATTTTTTTCCACCTTCTAAGTTGCTGTTTAATATGAATTTAACATTTATGAGTCTCTGAGAGATTTTTTAGCATGACACAGTCTGTAAAACTAGAGACAGAAATAAAACATCCCAGTGACATGTTTGTTGGTGTGCTGTATAAACCAGCTGTGTGGGGTTTAGCAGGGTCATAGCATTCAAGATGTTTGGTCTTCTGTTCTGAAGAAAAAAGCTCATCACTCGTTAAAAACCTAAAGAACAAAATCACATTAGAAGTCAGAAAGACCACGTTTTTACCTTAAGACTGAGTACGATGTTTTAGTGTTGTAGTCAAAACCACTGAACCCGAGACCAAGTCAAGACCCAGACCAGAGTGTACCGAGACCGAGACAAGACCAAGACTTTTGGGGTCAGAGACCAAGTTGAAACCAAGACCAAGGGAGGGCGAGACCAAGTCGAGACCAAGACCTCAAGTCTTGTAGCTTAATCTTTTCACAGATTATCCGTACCGGCTTAATTTCACTCCTGTTTGCGACATTACGTTCTGTTGTCTGTACTGTTCTGTTGGTACAGAACCACATGCGAATGAAAGGGGGTGGGCGTGACAACAGTAACAAAAAAATGTAGCCTATTTAGCAGTGGTGGCCAAATGAATGCTAGATAGCGCTAAAGCGCTAATCCGCTTACAGTGGACCTAAACTTTTTGTCAGCGTTTTTGTGGATTGACTAACTTTTATAATTCATAAGCTGATTTGTGCTATTTTTATTTAAAATGCAGTACCGCTAATAACTAATTATCTATCAGTAAAAACCAATAAACTTATTTACAAGCTCTTATGCTGCTTGTTTTACCTTTTTCCCCACCGTAAAGAACAGAGAGGAGGGAGGGTGTGAGGGGGAGCAGAGGGGAGAACAGACTCGGATCTACCATGTAGGTAAATGATGCCGTTGCCTGGGGATCCCATCAGCATGGGGCCCCGGCCCCGCCGCGCCCCGGCCAGTCACCTACATCCCTAACATTGATCCTGCTTGTTAATGTACATTTAACATAAAAATAATTATAGTTACGATGAAAACGATCATTAAATACGCAATAAAAAAACGGTCGATTTCTTTATCCCCCTACTAAAAATGGACTATTCCATCTTGACATCTTCCGGGTCAGAGGTGAACTCAGGGGCTAATTCTGTGGCTAGCTGTTTGTGCTGGTTACTTGGATAAATCCGCAGAGAACCCCGCTGTTTCAAGCCAAATTAACGTGGCCGGAGGATTTTATTGTGTGTTTTGTGTCGACCATTCGACGGTGAGTCGTTAGTTTTATGTATTTTAGTTACTTTTCATTAAATCTGTTGACTACCTATAGACGCTAACTCTGTGTCCAGCTGGTTGGTTGTGCTGGGTTACTAATGGATAAATCCGCAGAGAACCCCGCTGTTTCAAGCCAAATTAACGTGGCCGGAGGATTTTATTGTGTGTTTTGTGTCGACCATTCGACGGTGAGTCGTTAGTTTTATGTATTTGGGTTACTTTTATGTATAAATGCGGTGGCGACACACCCGTGTATTTGAGATTTAAAAGTGGTTTTAGGGATTAAAAGTTCATTCTATTTTTTGTTAATTTCGTGGCCGAATAGAATATATGTACGTAAAGTATTAAATAAATCCTTTGATTTTTGTAATTTCATCCTTTTAGGATCATTTTTGTTACTTTTCAGTTGGCAGTGTAGTGCAAATTTTGCATAACGCTGCCGGCTATATATAAATATATATATATAATATATAAATATATAAATAGCGGATTAGATTAGCTTCCCCTAATTTTCATAAGACATTTGTGCTTTTGAAATTGTGGACCTAAAAAAATTAATAAGCGTTTTAGAGATTGTGGAACTAATTTTTTAATTAGCGTTGCCCACCACTGCTATTTAGCAATGAGTCATGTTATTACTTGGATTTGAATCAGTACGTTTTGTATCCAGTAAAAACAAAGGTTAACAAATAAACTGGACAATATTCTGACAATTTAGTGATATTTCCACAGTTGTGGTCTTGACTGTCTTGAAATAAAATCCAGAGTCCTCAATGTCCGAGACCGAGACAAGACCAAGACCAAATGCAGTCGAGTCCAAGCCAAAACCAAGACCATCCAAAAGTGGTCTTGACACTGGTCTCAAGACCAAGACTGGTCTTAAGTACTGCAACACTACTGTATGATGTTTGCCACTGTTGTATTTTGGTTGGCACTACTTTGTGAAGTGGAAGGTTACGCTGTTATAAAAACAATAAAGACAGAGCCTCTGCTCTTCTGTGAACTACGGTGAGAGCGGGACGGTGTGGCTACCAGTTAAGCGGTGAATAATGTCTCCTGTCTCATTAACTTAAAGAGTAAGTTAATGTTTCTGTAAATATGTCAACACAAGCTGCAGATGGTGAAGAAGAGCCAAGAACTTCCTGAGTGAATAGTGGTACACCCGCTGCAGAAATGTCTACAAAGACAGTTTCAGAATAATACTTGTTGCCAACATCTTGTATTCTTGAGGAGGGTTTTAAAGAAATGCTGAAGGGTTCAGAAGGCCATTCTCAAAGATTTAAAATGTTGACATTCAGAATTGAAAAAATAAAATTACGGTACATTTTTACAACCATTGCCCTCATATTCTCTTACTCCCTTCTCTGATTAAATTTGCATGATCATTTCTTAAATATATATTTGGAAAACTTGCTAATGTTAACATAAACATAACATCATGTTTTATTTTGTTATATATTTTTTTGTGGAATCAGGTAAGAAATGTAAAAATTTAACAGTGGTGTTAAATATTGTGTAATTTCTTTTTTGATGTGTTGCAATGTGTTTACAAATTACTGCACTTTTTAAAATTAAAATACAACAACAATGTTTACATATTTATCCATCCATTCATTATCTTTACCCACTGTTTTCTTTCCCGGTTGCAGGTCACTGGTGCCCATATCCAGCAGTCACTGTATGAGGGGCGGCAGACACCCTGGACAGGGACGGAATTCAACCAAGAAAGGTACCTGGCCAGGATTCCTTTCAAACTAATTCTTTAAACCAGAGTGATGTAGATAGTGGGGACTGGTGGCTATAGGCCCTGTTCATATGTGAATGATATCTGAATATGTTAATGTTTTTCCTGTTTTTATGTCACAAGCAGTGATGTCAGTAACGCGTTACTCTGGTCGGACCACTTTTTTCAGTAACGTGTAATCTAACGCGTTGCTATTTCAAAATCCAGTAATCAGATTAAAGTTACTTACTCCAAATTATTGTGTGTTACTTTTTTGTCATTTTCTGTAGTACTGTAATTTTCGTCTCGGCCGGGGAGTGATTAAAAAAAAAGATGCGACACCATGCAGCGCGTGCGTGCGTGACAGGAACGTAAACAGACTGGACTGAGGTGCGCTCATACGGAACTGAGAGGGGGAGACTCACTTTACTGCAGTTCAGTTACAATGGAGCCAGGAGTAATGGTGAATCCAGACCGAATGCGTTTTCTACTGCAGGAACGTCCAGTTTACATGCAAAGTCTATGGTGGACGCACCTCCAGCAGCCTCCTGGCGTCTTGCGTCACGTCGCGTGCGTGTTGAGCGTGCTAGAGAGCGATTTCCGTGCACGTGAACCCGCGTCCACCTCCAAAGCACGCCTCCAACATGCTGAAGATTTCGCCGTTCAACTTTCAAACGCCGCTCAAACTCTACCCGATTGGTTGGTGTGTCAACCAATCAGGGAGAGTCGGGGGAGAAGAGAGGGGGTCAGGGGGAGAGTCCCTATGTGACGCGGAAACCAGTGACGCGGAAACCATTGCGCATGTGACGTATTGTTTGTGGAACACAGAAAAAACCCGCGGAGTCATGGAATATGGAAGAGAAACTCATTGTAGCTGTGTGTTCGCGACAATTCCTTCACAACCAGTCAAGTCTGCTCCACAGAGACAGAAATAAAGAGCTCCTCACCTCGCGGAGTGCAGTGACGACTCGGTACACCGGTAAGCTCCTCCCCCACACCCCCGCAGCAGCAGGGTTGCCAGATAAACATGAATTTTATTTTTTTATTTTTTTATTTTTACCCCTTTTCAGTGCAAATGTTCACTAAACTCAACACATTATTAATCTTATCAGACCCTCACGCAGCAAATATGACAGTTTGGGTAAAAAAAATAAAAAATAAGCAACAGTACTAGATGATTAATTAATTTTTATCTGGCAACCCTGCGCAGCAGTTTTCTGGGTAGTTTCGCTTCTGGCTTTTTGGTCTGGACACAAAGTGCGTCCACTTGCGTGCGTGTTGAGCTTTTTTGCAGTTGAAATCGCGTTCGGTCTGGATGTACCATAAGCCTCTCCGGGTCAGATCAGAGCAGAGAGCTCAGAGCTGCACCGTCTGCGACAGGAGGTCCCCCCCCACCCGCGACCAAAACAACTAAAGCTTGACTTCGGTACAGCCCCCACCCCCACCCCACCTCCTGCTGTGTAGAAACTGGTGTTGATGGCAGCTTCAGCTGGATGCATATGCAGCTATCAATCGTCACAATAGGTCTGTCAATAGGTCTTCTGGTATTTACATACAAATACATTCTTTGTTCTTGTTTCTTCTGGTATTTACGCAAACAAGCTCATCAACAACAGCTCTGTGTCAGGAGAACGCACAGAATGCAGGCAGTTTAGTAGCATCCACGATGCATTCAAGAGCATATCAAACTCAAGTCAAAAGTCAAAGTCAACTTTATTGTCAGAACTGCAATATGTACAGGACATACACAGGATTGAAATTGCGTTTCTCTCAGTCCCTCGGTGCAACAGTAACCATTTAAACACTAAAACATTTAATAAACATAAGCATAAAATAGTAAAAGTGTAACACTGTCCTGAGTTTTTGCATAGTAGTATAAAAGTATGAAAATTTACACCAACACTAAAACACTAAACATTTAATGAACATAAGCATAAAATGAAATAATAAAAGTGTAATACTGTCCTGAGTTTTTGCATAGTAGTATAAAAAAGTATAAAAAGTATATCTATAAAATAAACTGAAGGTTCTAGCATTGACATTTGCAAAGAGTGGCAAAGCAGCATATGAGTTAATGTACACAGTATATGTATGAGGTAGTTGATGTTGGTATAGAGGCAAAGTGGCATATGCAGTAAGGCACATAAGGCACATTGGGCATCCTTAAATAAGGCTAGTCAGAGAATACTGTATATGTATCAGCAGTAGTGTAGATATAAAAGTAGTGTAAATGTAAACAGTAGTAATAAATGTAAACAGTAGTAATAAATGTAAACAGTATTAATAAATGTAAACAGTGAATGTAAACAGTAGTATGACTATAGGCAGTAATGTAATACAAACATTAGTGCAAATATGAGAAGTAGTGCAAACTGAATGAGCACATGACCGATAAACATATGTTTGTTTGGATGTAACTAAGACCCATGTGTACACAATTTCCTAAAATTAAAATAAAAAACTCTGATTTTGACGTTGAAAGTCTGTCTTTATTTTATTTATTTTTAAAAGTATTTACAGAAATACTTTTTTGTAAAAACTTTATTTGTTTAGTGAAGTCAAGAAAGACACTATTTTTTATATAAAGCAAGTATTCCTTTATTCATTCAACCTTCATTTATGATATATCAAGAAATATTGCCTTATTTTTATAAAAACTATTTATGTTTAATGAACTCAGATTATTTTATGTTTCATAAAAACAAGTACTGTATTTATGTTTAATGAAGTCAAGAAAGACCATTTTGTTTTTGAATATTTTTATTAGTAATTATTTTATTAATACATTTGCATTTTTTATGTATTGTGACAGAGGGCTCTTGGCAGCAGCTGCTGAAAGTAACTAATAAAGTAACTTAGCAATCCAACTTAGTTACTTTCAAAATCAAGTAATCAGTGACTTAACTAAGTTACTTTTCCCAAAGACTAATCAGTAACTTAACTAAGTTACTTTTTCAATGTAACTATGCCATCAGTACTGAATACCCAGATAAGAAAGACCTGAACAACTCAAGACACAAGTGTCAATTCATTTACATTATTTTATTTACAGTAAATAAATAACCAGGAAGTATCAGGAACCCTGGAGAACAAGGAGAAAGGTCATATCCAAGGTACTGCAGTAATGGGTTGATCAGAATGTACTTGGTTCTTCCAGGTTGAAGGATGGTATGCGGACTGGTTCCAGTAATCCTGTACAACATGAGATGGTCCAGTAAACTCAAGGGTGAGTGGTTGGAGGGCAATGATAACAGCTGAGGACACAAGGAGGATTCCAGAGTTCACAGGGGAGTCCAGGAACAGGTAGATCTCAGGAGGCACACTGGAAAAATCACAAGGACAAGAGGTAAGTAAACTTAAGTCTAGAGAATCACAACAGGCTAGACCCACAAACCCTAGGCAGGGTAATGCTCCAGCGTCGAAGGGAAGTCATCAGATGTATTTTATACGCCTGGAGCCTCATCATGGACATTGCTTGCAGGTGGTGTTGTATGGAGTCATCTAGTGACTGCAGGATAGATGTGGAACAGGAACTCCCACACTTTATGTGATAAAGCTGTGCTTTAAACATGGGGGAGTGGCAGAGCAGAGGCTAGAGAAGGTGGGCCTGTGATCGGAAGGTTGTCTGCTCAACTCCCTCGACCGACAACATCAAAATGTGGTTGGGAAAAGTGAAACACTTACACCTACATCCACCCTCATTTTACCCACTCTGGTGGTCTGTGGTTGTGTCAGGAAGGGCATCGGGTGTAAAAACAATTGCTAAGTCTTTGCATGAGTTAGTTCGTTGTGGTGACCCCTGAGGAAAGGAGCAGCCGAAAGAAAGACTGTAGTTTCCATCACTAGATGGTGCTATGACTTTTGTGTTTCAACAACACGTGCATTCACACAGACACATCGGTGTCAAACATGAAAACAGTTACATCCAAAATGGTGAATATGCGCATGTATGTTTGGACTGAGGATGAGGTTGGTTCGCTCCTATATGTTGAAAAGAGTGAGCAGCACAAGCAGCACCCTGCTATCCACGATTATAAATGTTGTTCATCTACTTACACAAGCTCAGAAAAACTGACTGCAGTTATCTGTGGTGCACTTCAGTGTCAGAGAAAACAACCTTGTTGTTGTGTACACGAATGGCCAAAACAAAGCAGAAATGCTACGGTTTCATTAATAAACAGCATTGTTTTATCGAGACCCAGGCAGATCCATGTTTTCTCTAAAAGTTGCATGAGAACATATCATTAATCTGACAAATGTTTGTCAGATTATTATTTTTTTCATTCTGCTGTAGTGTAACCAGAAAGGGGCCTGACCATCACTGGTGTGCAGTGCTGGGCAGCACTAACCCAAAAATTAGTTCCACTATTTCTAAAGCACTAATTAATTTATTTATGTCCACAATTTCAAAAGCACTAATGTCTTATGAAAATTAGGGGAAGCTAATTCTAAACCGCTAATTCTAAAATAAAACACCATCAGACAAGAAGCAAGTTTTAAGTTGTTTGTATTGTACTATAGACTTAGGAAGGTATTTATAATAATATTGTTTGTAAAAATAATCATTTTCTTTGACTATAACCAATAGACAAAAAATACACACAACAAAACAGACCCTGATTACACCCAAGAGTTCTTTTTTTTCTATTTTAAATCGGTTCTTGAATCCCGGATGATTAAAGGTCCATCAATCAATAATCTGGTAGTTTGTAGTTCATGATCCAGGGTAATATGTCCAGAAAAAAACAAATAGTTTGGTGCAATTTAAGTCCTACCGCACAGCTGTGGTGGTCCGGTAGCTTGCCAATGCCATCCTGGGTGGGAACAGGGGGTGAAAAAAACCCTGACCTAAACAAGGTCATAAACAAAACAAAAAATAGCATTACTTTATACACAGGACTAAACTGTTATCAAAATTTCTATAGGCAGTCAACAGATTTAATGAAAAGTAACTAAAATGATCCTAAGAGGATGAAATTACAAAAATCAAAGGATTTATTTAATACTTTACGTAGATATATTCTATTCGGCCACGAAATTAACAAAAAAGAGAATGATCTTTAATCCCTAACACACCACTTTTAAATCTCAAATACACGGGCGTCTCGCCACCGCATTTATACATAAAAAGCAACCCAAATACATAAACTAACGACTCACCGTCGCGTGGTGTACACAGAAGACACAATAAAATCATCCGGCCACGTTAATTTGGCTTGAAACATCGGGGTTGTCTGCGGATTTATCCAAGTACCCAGCACAAACAGCTAGCCACAGAACTAGCCCTCGAGTTCACGACTGACCCGGAAGTTGTCATCAACATGGAATAGTCCATTTTTAGTAGGGGGATAAAGAAATCGACCGTTTTTTTTATTGCGTATTTAATGATCGTTTTCATCGTAACTATAATTATTTTTATGTTAAATGTACATTAACAAGCAGGATCAATGTTAGTGATGTAGGTGACTGCACGGGGCGAGGCGGGGCCGGGGCCACTGCTGAAATGGGACCCCCAGGCATTTACCTACATGGTAGAGCCGAGTCTGTTCTCAGCTCTGCCCCCCTCACCCTCACACCCTTCCTCCTTTCTGCTGTTTACGGTGGGGAAAAATATAAAACAAGCAGCATAAGAGCTTGTAAATAAGTTTATTGGTTTTTACTGATAGATAATTAGTTATTAGCGGTACTGCATTTTAAATAAAAATAGCACAAATCCGCTTATGAATTATAAAAGTTAGTCAATTCACAAAAACGCTGACAAAAAGTTTAGGTCCACTGTAAGCGGAATAGCGCTTTAGCGCTCCCTAGCGTTCATCCGCCCACCTTTGCTGGTGTGGCATTCCCAACCCACTTCTGTTAGATTAAGAAATTCAATTCAATAAATGTGTTTCTATAGCACCGAGTCTACCGCTACCTGTGTATGAATGTGTGGATGGCTGGTACTGTAAAGCGCTTTGGGGCTCCTCACATGGGGCTGGAAGGCGCTATATAAGTAAGCTCCATTTACCATTTACAAGTCATAACAGAAGTTGGCTAAGGGTACTGTACAAAAACATTATCATACATTAAGACAAGTATTAAGTTACCTATCTAAGGAAGCACAACTTTGTTGCAATCTTCCATCCTGAACAAGCACAAAGGCAAAAGGAAAAACTCCCTTTTAACAGGAAGATGCAAAGAGAAGGTGCAAAGATGCAAAGAGAATAACCTTCACATGAATGTGAAGAAGACAAAGGAGATGATTGTGGACTTCAGAAGGAACAAACACACCCACACTCCACTGAACATAAGTGGATCTGCAGTGGAGGTGGTCTCCAGCTACAAATACTTGGGTGTACACATGAGTGATGACCTCAGCTGGAGCAACAACACCACCAGCCTGATCAAGAAAGGTCATCAGAGACTCTACTTCCTCAGACGGCTGAGACGAGCTGGTCTGAGCAGCCCAGTCCTCACCTCCTTCTACAGGTGTGCAGTGGAGAGCATCCTGTGCTCCAGCATCAACGTGTGGCATGGAGGCTGCACAGTTGCAGAGAGGAAAGCTCTACAGAGAGTGGTGAAGGCTGCACAGAAGTCTGTTGGAGTCAGTCTCCCCACCATCACAGACATTTACACCTCCAGATGCAGGAAAAGAGCCACCTGCATCATGAAAGACCCCACTCACCCAGCACACTCACTCTTTGCCCCACTCCCCTCAGGACGGAGGTTGAGGAGCATTAAATGTAGAACCACTAGACTGAGGAACAGCTTCTACCCTGAGGCTGTTAGACTCATGAATAAATAATCAATATGAATAAACACTGCAAAATATCACATCATGCTGATGCTGATCTGGTTTCTTGTTGCTGTGTTCATCTGTGACCATCTGCTCATACAGACTCGTGTTCGTGCTGCTGTTTATAATGATGTTTTTCTACTACATTAGGGCTTAGTGTATTACTAGTTGATGTTTTTCTTAGTTAATCCTAGGTGTTATTACTGTTTTTCTCTTGCATTTGTTGTTGGATGTAACTGGGACCCTGTGTACATAATATCGTTTTCATCACATGTACCACATGTGGTGCAAATGACAATAAAGACTCTCTGACTCTGAAGAAACCTCCAGCAGAACCAGGTTCAGGACAAGCAGCAATCTGTGTTGACTTCTTGTGTTTTGAGGGGACATGAAGAAGAAACAAGCAAGCACAGAATGGCAGATCCAGGTGTACTTTCTATTGGAATAAAGACAAAAAATGTTAAGGATAGAAATAATTACAAATACATGCAGAGTAGATCAAGTAAAGACAGCAGCAGAGTGAGGAATGTGGTCATTTGTCCTCCAGCAGTCTCTAACTGAGGATGAGGTTGGTTCTAACAGAAGTGGGTTGGTTCTAACAGAAGTGGGTTGTCCTCCAGCAGTCTCAGCCTATAACAGCATAGATCAGGAAACACTTCCGGCTCTTGGCGAAGCAGGTTGCATCTCTTTCTGCTCCTCTCCTCCCTAAAGTTTTCCTCCTCCCTGCTTTTGCATTTTTGTCTCATCTGCAACTCTTCGGTGCTCACTCGAAGCAATTTGAAAAATGGATTTAATTGCATGGGCTGTCTCCTCTATCGATAAAATTTTTTCCACGAAGCGCTCCGGACCAGGAGAGCCGGCGCGCCCCCTCGACACGCATGTGGTGGGTTACATTATGGACTCGTGGGGAGTATGGAAGCTAATGTGTCTGACCGTTCTTTCTGTCGAAGACGTGGAATATCTGTGGATAATTGGAATTTTGGTAGCAGCTGCTCTGCTTTTTGGCTTAGGCGGAGGTTTCTGCTACTGGAAGCTGAGGAGGACTACCACGGCGATCAACACACTGGCGAAACTTCCTACTCAACAAGATTCTTTGATCCGGGCTGTGACCTCAATGACCCAGCTGTTGTTCGAGCTGAATCGCACGATGGGAACAGTGGTGGACAGCCGCGGACCTGCAGTGCGTTTTGGGACTCGTTTACAGCCGACCGGGTTACATCAGGGGGCAGATGGGGATTTGTAGCTCGGAACCTCACATGATTCGGCGATTTGGACCTAGACGGCACCTGGACTTCAAGGCTGCAGTTAGAGTACACTGTGGCCTGCCCTGGAAAAATAAATAAAGCAACTAATCTAATCGGGACTCAAGCAACCTTGAAAAAAGGCTGACTGCAAACTTCTCCTGGAGTCTGAAGCTGTTGAAAAACTGTCGCTGCCCCCCCCCCCCCAGAGGTCTCTGTGTGCATTCAGATGGAGCCGAGCTGAGACCATCTGCAGACTGTGCTTATCTGAAATGATTACAGACTTATCTCCCTGCTACGCCACCATGCAACATGTCTTTGTCTTTATCCGTGCTGAGCTGGTAGAGTTTTTTTGACTTTATCATAGAATGTCCTAAGACAAAATGTGATAGATTCTTTTTTGAATACCATGGATTATCCGACTGTATGTTCCTTTTTTCCATATCTGATTGTTGGCGGCGCGATTTAATTATTGCTGCGGCTTTCCGAGCGTACGTCCCTCTTAGGATGGTGCGCGCGCCAATTGCAACACTTTGTACCTTGGTGCAAATATGCCAATAAAGATATATTCTATTCTATTCTACAAGCCAACCCTAACTATAAGATTTATCAAAAAAGAAAGACTTAAGCCTAATTTTAATCATAGACAAGGTGTCAGCTTCACAGACAGAAACGGGAAGTTGGTTCCACAAGAGAGGAGCCTGAGAACTGAAAGATCTGCTTCACATTCTGCTTTTGGAAACTCTAGGAACCACAAGTAAACCTGCAGTCTGAGAGAATGGTGCTCTGTTAGGAAAATATGGAACAATATAATCTGTAATATAAGATGAAGCTAGGTTGTTGAGAGCTTTGTAGGTTAGAAGTACTGTACTGTATTTTGAATTATATTGCAGATTTGACAGGGAGCCAGAGGAGAGAAGCTAAAACTGGAGAGATATGATCTCTCCTACCAGCTCTCATTAACTCTGGCAGTAGCATTTTGGATCAAATAGACTATAAATAATTTTTAATGTGTTAGAAATAATGTGTAACAAATATTAAGGCTAGTTTGGCAGTTTTATTCCCTCTTTTAGCAGTCTTAAAGTACCGTAATTAAACTCAACATCACACCAAGATTGCAGACATTTAAAGTTTATACCAAAATGATACTTTCAGTGCATTCCATGTCACTCTGACTGTCAGCGTCAGTCCTTTTTTCGTGCATGTCTTTCTCTTTCTCATTTTAATGCCATCAGCACCAAGTCAAAAATGTTCCCTTTATTGATGCACACCAATGCGCTCAGCCTGTGACAGAGGCAGACAGCATGAAAAGGAGAAACTACTGAAATAAATACAAATGTAATGATGGGAAAAGGGACTCCAAATGACTAGCCAATTTGTGTTTGTCAAAGGCTGAGCTAGTACCGCATTGATGTATATATATCTATAAACGTACCACTTCGTCAGTCACTTAAAGGGGTTTTCTGAAGGTATCGCACCTTCCCACCAACACCGTTTCTATAGAAATTAAAGAGCTAACCAATTTTATTCCATATGGAAAATTGTTTTGCACCACGTAGAACTCAAGTCACACTCGCTGTTCCCATGGAGAAAATCACACGTCATTTCCACAAAGGTAAAGGATGCCACTTGAAGCTATGCTGTAAAGATAATAAACAGAGAAGTAGAGCAGTTCCCTTTCAGTCATGTTCTCTCGGTGCAACATATGCTATGGGAATTGCGCCCCGCGCGATTACCTGAAGGAATACATTCACGCCTTTACGGCAAGGGCGTCAGCTTTGCGCCAGAGGCCCCGCACTCTGGGTATTTAAGCCGCTGACGCCCATCCAGCTTTCTCTTTTTTGCCCTTCACCTCGCTTAAAACCTGAACTTCGTGGGACTTCTCTGTTGTCGCATCGCTTGATTAAGGTGAGCTTGCTCCCTACGCTGAGCGTAAAGAGAAATTTTCCTGCGTACTGCTGGGCTGGCGAAAGCTAGTCCAGCGTTTTTCTACTTACCTCGAAGTTTTCTTCTCTTTCCGCAGCTGCTTCGCTTGATGGCGCTAACTGCGTCACAACCCTCCCTGCTAACCATTAGCAGGCTAGCCAACGAAAGCAAGACGATGGAGAGGACGGCTTCGAACAAAAGGAAACTAGGAACAACTTTGAAGCTTCTCGTCTCTGGACATGGCTCCCGAGAAGAGAAAACGGAGGACAAAGAAAAAGAAAACCAGCAGGACGACGAGCCCTCACTCGCGCCCCTGCCCCAACGGATGTGGCTACTCCCTCTCGGCGACGGACATCCAAAAAGCCTGTCCTGTCTGCCTAGGGATTCTGCACACGAGAAAAGCGCTGGAATTCCCCGACTCTTGCTCCCACTGCTTTCAAATGTCGACGGTAGTGAGGAAACGCCACGCGGACGCGTTGGCTAAATCCATGGCTAAGGCTGCGGTGCTGAAGGTCGCACGTCGCACAAAGCTGCTCGATCCCAAACCGGAGCTCGAGAACATGGACCTGGAATGCAACGGTCGAGTCGGGGATGACAACGTGTCGGACTCCTCGGTTGCCGTCGAGGACTCGACGACCGAAGTGTCTGACCAAGACGCCAACTACGGTTACAGAGGAGAAAGTGTGGATTCTCCCAGAACCTGGCGCAAATCCTACCGGAACCGGACCTGTCGGTCCCTGCTCTATTCGACCTGTGTCATAGGGCGGCGGATTCCCTGCAGGTCACGTGGCCAGACCCCACGCCTCGCCAACAGGCTACGAGGCTGGCGGGAAACTATTTCTATGCGAAGCAGCTAACAACATCGCAAAAAATGCCAATTTTTTTGGACTTCCTCATGGAGTTCAAACGCTCCAGGTTGGAACCCGGAGCTCCCATCACTTTGCCTCTACCCCGACTCCTTGATGTCGCGGGAATGGAGACAGCGGGCCACGCCAGCGCACCCCTGATAGAGGAGACTCTGGCGGCTCACCTGGCCCCCGCAGCCACGGGGACGAAACCGGCGCTACCCAGCAGGGCCTGCTACACTTCGGAGAAACAGCTTGAGAAGTGCTACAAGGCTCAGGGCCTCGCGGCTCGCGCAATGAATGCATCAACCATGGTGCAGGCGTACCTGGCAGAAAAACTGCCAGATATCCAGGTAACAAAAAACGAGCAGGCCGCAATGGAAGCCATGGAGGAGGTCCACCATGCCTCTGACTTCGTGCTCCGCATGATGGGGACAATAGCCATTTCGCAAGGCAGAGCAATGGCGGAAATAGTTGTCGCCTAGCGCCATCTTTGGCTAACATTGTCGGACCTCCCGGAAAACCAGAGGTCCACCTTCCTCCAGCACCCGATCGAGTCGACGGAACACTTCGGGGGAGCCCTGGAACGCTGCCAGGCCAGGCTGGAACAAAGACGCAAACAGGCGGAAGCCCTCCGCAAGGGGTTGCCGAGGAAAAGCTTTGCACCCCCAAAGGAAAACATGCATGGCCTTCCACGGAAGAGACCCGCTGGTGACAGTGAGACTTTCCAGTACCAGCCAAGGGCCTCTTCAGTGACCTCATGTGGAACTCAGATTCGGGCCTGATGAAGCAGGATGAACTGATAATTTTACAGATTTGCCCGCCCACGCGGTACGGGAACCTAACCTTTTGAGCCCTGTCTCTACTTGTAAAATACTACGAGGAGCTGGTGACATGTGTGCACACACCAAACATGACTCGCCTACTGTATGTGTAATCAAAACAAACACCGTTTCATGCATGTACAAAAATAAAAGTACCAAAGCACAAACTGTCCTGGTTCTTGACTCGAGTCCCATTTTTATAAAACACAAACCATGTGGTCAAACTATGAACCACAGCAAGATACACAAGCTCTGCCGGAGACGGTCAGATCTCGCAATATCTTCTGTTGGGCCGACCAACCTGCTTGAGAGAGCGCAAGAGGGGTCAAAGACCATCCCTCCAGCGTTAAAACACGACGAGCAGCAATTGAGCATGCCGTCCAAGCTCAGGGCGCACGCGCAGGCCTGGAAGGTGTGTCTACCAAATGATTGGGTCATGACAACAATATGTCACGGGTTCAAGTTGCAGTTCACAAGAAGACCGCACCACTTCACAGGGGTACTGCAATCAAAGATTAACCCTACACGTGCACACGTGCTGAGGGAGGAATTTTTGACGATGCTACAAAAGGGAGTGATAAGTTTGGTCTCAGGACGCAAACTACGCTCTGGCCCCTACAGCAAGTACTTCTTGGTGCCCAAAAAGGATCATTCCCTGAGACAGATTCTGGAACTAAGGACTCTGAATAAGAGAATAAAAACTTTTAAGTTCAAGATGCTTACACTGCGGCAAGTTCTCCAGTCTGTGAGAACGGGAGACTACGCATGTACAATGGATTTGAAAGATGCCTATTTTCACATAGGCGTGTAGAGGAAACACAGAAAGTTCATCCGTTTTGCTTTCGAAGGGAATGCTTATGAATTCAAAGCCTTACCCTTCGGTTTAAAGACTGCTCCTCGTACATTTACTAAATGTTTGGATGCAGCCCTGACCCCCCTTAGGAATCAGGGGCTCAGGGTTATGAATTACTTGGATGACCTGCTGATTCTGGCTGGAAGCAGAATGCAGGCCCAGTCACACTCCTATAGAGTGATCTCTCACCTGGAGTCACTCAGGTTTGTCATAAACCTACAAAAGAGTGATCTAACTCTCTCACGGGTTACCGTATTTCTGTGAGTACAGATCGACACTGTCCGGTACAGAGCATGGCTCTCAAAGGAACGAGTTTCCTCCATTCGCCATTGCCTGGAAAGATTTAAACTGGATCAACGGGTCCCTGTGAAAACGTGCCAACGCCTTTTAGGCCTCTTGGCGGCAGCCATTCCTTGTGTACCACACGCATTACTGAAAATGCGGGCCATACAAGTATGGCTAAACCGACAGACACAACCCGCCCTGACTAGTTAAGCAGGAAAGGTTAGGATAGATTCAGAGTGCCTGAAGGCCCTGGAACCTTGGAGAGATTTGTCTGTTTTCACGGAAGGAGTCCCGCTGGGAAGGGTGTCATCTCGTGTGGTCATCACGACGGACGCCTCTAAAACAGGATGGGGGGGACGATCTGCAGAAATCAGAATGCCCGCGGCCTTTGGAATAAGCAGGAAGTGAGATTACATATCAACTTCGTGGAGTTGCTGGTCGTATTCCTGTCATTAAAATACTTCTTCAGTAAAGGTCTGATTGCTGGGCAGCACATCCTGGTGAAATCAGATAACAGGACCACAGTGTCCTTCAGCAACAGAGGGGGAGGGACAAGGTCCCAGGCTCTCCTCAGACTGACGCAGAAGATGCTCATTTGATGTGCTCCAAGAATCTTGTCACTTAGGGCGACTCATGTCCCCGGTGATCTAAATTATGGAGCAGATGCCCTCTCAAGAGGGCCTCTCTTGGCATCAGAATGGAGCCTGAACCCACAGATTGTGGAGCAGGTCTGGTCACGATTTGGGAGAGCCTCTGTGGACTTGTTCGCTTGCAGGGCTAGCCCACAGTGTGACCTTTACTTCTTCTTGAGAGAAACAGATGCACCATTGGGAACGGATGCTCTGGCACATGATTAGCCAGCAGGGGTGCTCTACTATGCCTTTCCACCTGTCCCTCTGATCGAGGTGACACTGGAACATGTACGCCAGGGAGCCCTCTCCCTGATCCTGATAGCCCCCAGATGGCTGCAGAAACCTTGGTTCCCGGAGTTGATCTCAATGTTATCAGGGATACCATGGCAATTGCATCCTCACAGGGACCTGTTGACTCAGGCACGTGGGTAGCTTCTACACCCACGTCTGGAGTTGTGGCAGCTTTCAGCCTGGCCTTTGAAGGGAACTGGCTGAGAGCCTAAGGCTTTGATTGCTTTATCCCAAAACAAACAGTAACAACACACGCAAGGGTACCCCTTGGTGTTTATGTTTGCTTAGGAGATGTTTAATGGAGAGGTTTCCCTTCTCTTTAACAGATCTCCAACATCAGGATGGGCCCCACTTGTCAGCCGTGCCCCTTGTATATGTAAAAGTTTTTACCTTAGGGACTTGGGAGGTTACCCTGTGCTTGACCTGGGTTTTCTACCTCCACATTGCCACCCAATTACTTGTGGCATAATGGGTCCCTTGCTCCTTTTCCTCCTGTTTCTCAGGTTGTTCCAGAGAAAAAAGGAGATGATGAGTATTCACACTAGTGGAGCACACTTAGGCTGTCTCTAGCTAGTGTTGTTTATCTATATGCCCAGTTGAACTATCAAGTTGATGTTTTTTACATTTGGCATTTTTTCTTCTCAGCCTGTGCTCTCTACATAC
>JBBPBX010001248.1:79087-101587 GCA_038048925.1 Garcialebias charrua
CTGACTGACAATGTGAAGTCTGTGAATAAAAACCCTGTTCGTTAGAACTTGGCAGCAAGAAATCAACATTTTCTCTGCCAAGGCAATAAGCAAGGTGGAAGTAAGAAAAAGGTTCTGTTTGTTTGTCTTGCTGACTGTCAGCAGGATTATGCAAAACAACCACAGTGGATTTTATAAACCTGATGAAAGAAAAAAGCATAAAAAAGAGACAACCTTTTAAATACTGGACCAGGTACAGGTGACTCCCTCAACAACACCTCAGGATAATCGAGCATTTGATGTAAGGATATATTTTTGTGTAAAAATTTGAAACTGTGAAATTGAATCCACTCATCTGTTACAGGGAAAAAAAACATTAATTGAGAGTTAATTTTATTTTGAACTCGAGAAACTTTAGAGAACAGAAAACTCATGTTTACTGTATATACTATCAAGTCAAGTGTGTGCAATTTGTTTCCCGCAAGGATCAACAAATGTAGAGGTCAAGGTTTTCTAAGCTGAGCTGGTAAACCTTCTTGTGGTTTCTCATCTCACTGGGCTCAACCTGTTTGGATGTTAAAGTGTCCTCAGGCAACACATTGACCCACTTTCGCCTCCTCCCAGTCCATTTGATATGAATCTAACATAAGAAGCATGTTCAAGTTTGCATTAAGGTTTTCAAAGTTACCACCATGAAAATGCATTAGTAGAACCCTGCCTTACTGCAAACAAATTATCCTGTAATGCACAATAGTTATGATGTGAAGTATTTCAAACACTGAAAGGGTTTCCTCTCTGCTAAAAAGAGCTCAACAGAAATCAATTGACACATCAACCTCAGTTTAAAAGTAAGAGACCAGCAGCTGTGCTCAAGATGAAAAAAGAGCTGCAGAGATAACAGCATATTTTATCCCTTCACCAAATACAAGACATGAATTATTGTTTACAAATTATCATGTGGCAGTCGCTTGGCAAACTCCCAACACGACACAAAAACAGAAGCCAGAACATCTGCACACGCCCTCAGAACTTCATGCAAAGTACAGTACAGTACCCAATTTGCTAATTAAAAGTTCCTATTCTGTGAGCTTGAATAAATCAGCGGTTCGGCTTGAGCCAAAAAGAGAGCAGAGTGGACATAGGTGACAGAAACTTGAACCGATTGCAATATTTCTATATTTAGGATGAGCTCAAAAAGCCATTTGGGAAGGTTTGAACATCTGGCGCAGTGGTCTTCCGGACATCTTCATATAAGGAGGTGTTTCAGACGTGACCCGCTGGGAAGAGGCCTTGAGGGAAATTCAGGACTTGCAGGAGAGACTTTATCTCACGGTTGGCTTGACATTGCCTCAAGGTCCCACCAGATGACCTGGAAAATATGGCTGGAACTCTAGTGGATCCGAAGACATACGTACTTGACAATGCATAACTTTGTATTTTGTTTGCATTCTGGCATTTATTTTTCAACTTTTATTCACTTACTTGAACCTGGGAAGTCCCTTAACATCTCCAAATATGTAATTTTACCACAATGAATGGTTTTAGAACTGAGGCCAAACTAGCAGTACTTTTATTCTACCTGATTTATAACGATCTATGTAGACTACATGTTTGAACTTTTCAAGCTGAATATACTAACAGAGCCCTCTTTCTGTCAGCTGCTAAGCGTTATTTATTTACTTTGTCTGTTGAAGATAATTACATCTTTGCCAAGGGCGAGGAAATGATTTATTTCAGGTGTAAACTGTTTTCATCTAATCCTTCCAAAGATTGAGTGTCTAATCTGAGCAGCAGGAAAAGGAGTACATTTGCTCTGCTGTACCAAGAGAAGACAAGTGTACTCTACATTATTCCTCATGAATAATCCCTGTCCTAGAAACCACATTTTAACCACTGGAGGAATAGGAAGTACAGTAGTAAAGAATGACAAGCTAATATACAGATGAAAAGCGTCATGTGATTATACGTAATTGGTTCCATCTGTCAGCATCATTTCAGAGATGTCACAATCAAAGTTAAGAAGACCCAACTTGAGAACTGTTCGGATGTCTGGAAAACGCACAAAGAAAGCATGATGTGAGATGTTGACTTGTATATTAGACTTGTTATTAGACTGGAAGCTGAGAACAGCTCAGCTCACTTGTTTCAGCTAAGAAAGCCAAGAAATTGCACTGAAATTTCAACTTGATATCTGGTCTGCAATGGCTGACAAGTGACAGTGAAAAGGAGAACTTGTTTTATTAAAAGTTGAAAAAAGTAAAAAAAAAACAGCCATCTGCCACAACCATCTGTGAAAACACAAAGAAAACTAAATACTACTGTGAACATACCCGTTGTGGGCAAAATAATAGAAGAAAAACACAATTATTGACAGCAAAAATAGAATGTGTGGAACAAAGGCAAGTATAGTTCAGAGTGATCCAAAGCAGCCCTGACTGTAAGTATTGGTACTTTCAAAGAGGAACATTTCAACCTAGTCTTGAGATGAAAGTAGATAAGAAGACGATTTAAGATAAAAGGCCACTCTAAAATGGTGCCATTTTATCACAGCACAATGCCACAAATGTTGCAAGTTTTGAAAGAGCGTGCCATTTTCATGCTGACTACAGGAATGTCCATTAGAGCTGAATGGAATGTTCATTTCTCTACAATAAGCTGTCTCCAAAGGTATTTCAGAGAATTTGTCAGTACATTCAACCAGTCTCACAACCGCAGACCATGCGTAACCACACTGGCAGATACATCTTCACCTCCAAGATTGTCTGAGACCAGCCACCCCGTCAGCTGCTACAACAAACGGTTTGCTTTTGTAGGGGGTACAGGGGTGATCAGTTTTACTGATTTTACCTGTCCACCAGATGAAAAATGAGCAGGGTTTATCCTGACACAAATCATCATCAAAATTCACGGGTTCTCTCTTTTTCAGATTAAAAAGAATAAATTGTGACCAGGCGAGATGCAATTGACAGGAAACGTTATTGTATTTGACCTACCAAAGGTAGAATAATTTAATAACAAATCATTAAAAGTACATCAACACATGTATATTGATTGATCGATCAGACTTTCCTATCATTTACACGTCAGCACAGATGAAAACATGCGTCCGTAATTTCATAGGAACAACAGAACAAGTTATGGGTCTTTTAATAACTTATACTGCGGCATTTAGCTTAAAATTTAGTTACCAGCTTAGGATGAGGGAAAAAGTTAGAGTAGTAAGATGGAGGAGACGTTTAAAGAGTGAGGGAGTTTATCTTGAATGTTTAACAGGAAATGGCACACTCTTCGGGCGATGTCAAGCTGAACATCGGCCCCCATGGGTAACATCCACTTTTACCTGGTGAAGACCTCCGTCTCAGCTCTGGTAAAGGGCCAGCATTAAACGTACATTGGATTATCTGTCCAGCACGTCCAAACAGGTTTCCCTGCGTGCTCCCAAAAGCATCCCAGCCGCCCGCATCAATCGGCCAAAGCAGCAGCTCTGTTCCGGTCTGGTTTCAAGATAAGATATCCCAGAAAGGAAAGTTCATTAAGAACTTGGAGCTTTTAGCTCTGTTGAATTTATGGCGGCATTCCATAAATTCTCAGCTAATAAACCAGTCTTTGACTCATGACTGCAGTTTATCCAGCTTAAAGAGAGAGAACATGACAGCTCTTACTGTCTATTCCGACTAAAGAGAAACAGGAAATGAGACTTTTAAGGAGAAACTTCACGTCATAGTTTCCACTCCGTTCATTGGTGAACAACCAGGGAGGTAGGAGTGGAATAATAGCACGTCAGAAGATTAGAGGCTGTGAAACAACAGAAAATCTGTTTTGAAAATAGAGGGAATTGTTTAGGAAGAAGGGAGACAGAACAGCAACTTTTGTCTACGACTTGATTAAGCTGTCTGTCCATTTCTAAACAAAACTACCAGGCCACTCTGACATGGGCCTTCAACTTTCACACAGTTTTGAGCACCGTCGTTGGTGCAGAATAAACCAGCATTATAACATATGTGATCATAAAACATATTGTAAAGTACAACACTGCTCATATGAATAACACAGGTGATGCTTTGATTATATTATTTTGTATTAGAACACAATTAAATGAGTAGAAATAGTGTATTTGTGAGAGATTATGTTCTTAGACTCCAACTAAAATGGAATAAGCTGTGTTAATGTCTGTTTTACTCAGAGGATCAGTAAAATACATCACTGGAACAGATCAAAGAGATGAAGGTGTATCGCTGACCAAGGTCAGGTCCACTACACTTTTAACCAAATAATTCCTGCACAAACTGTCAGAAACCATCTCAGGGAAGGTCATCTGCATTCTTGTCGTCCTCATCGGGGAATCTACCTGACTGCAGTTTGTCATGGTAACTGACCTGAGTGGGCAAATGCTCACTTTTTAGGTGTTTGGCACGTTGGAGAGATGTTCTCTTCACAGTTGAGTCCTGGTCTTCACTGTACAGGGCAGATGGTAGACTGAGTGTATGGTGTTGTGTGGGTGAGTGGCTTACTGATGCCAAGGTTTTGAATTGAGTGGCCCATGGTGGCGGTGGGATTATGGTATGGGCAAGTTTATGTTATGGGCAACAAATGCAGGTGCATTTTATTGATGGCATGTTAGATGCACAAAAATACCATGATGAGTTCCTGAGGCCCATAGTTGTGCCAGTCATTCACGACCATCACCTCATGTTGCAGCATGATAATGCACGGCCCCATGTTGCAAGGATTTGTACACAATTCCTGGAAGCTGAAAACATCCCAGTTCTTGTATGGCCAGCATACTCACCAGACATGTCACCTATTGAGCATGTTTGTGATGCTCTGGATTGGCATATACAGCATATTCCAGTTCCTGACAATATCCAACAACTTCTCACAGCCATTGAAGAGGAGTGGACTAACATTGCACAGGCCATAATCAACAACCTGATCACCTCTATGTGAAGGAGCTGTGTTGTACTGTGTGATGCAAATGGTGTTCTCCCCCATCTGACCTCAGTGGACTTTTATTGTCAGCCTAAGGCACGCCTGTACGATAATCCTACTATCTAATCAGCATCTTGATATGACACACCTGTGAGGTGGATGGATGATAGAAGTGCTCACTAACAGATTTACACAAAATCGTGAACAATATTTGAGAGAAAGGGGCTTTTTGTTTACATAAAACAAGTCTTAGATCTTTGAGTTCAACTTATGAAAAATGGGAGCAAAACAAAAGTGTCACATTTATATTTTTGTTCAGTGTAGTTTGGGAAAGATTACATTACCATAAGCAAGAAAAATTAAATGTGGAAACATCAAAGTGGCACGGCGGACTGCTTTTTATGACATTGTTCCACATTATTAACCTTGTAACCCCATCCCTTGTTATTCCCACTACTGACTCATTAAGCAGGTCATTGGCTCACAGGCTGGTGTCAGTATTTTATCATTAGTTCAAATAATTTGACAGTCAAATCAGAACAGCAACTCACTTCAAATGAGGCTGAAGCTGTACAGATGTAAGCACAGAAAATGGGAGGGAGGCAGAGCTTGTCCAGTTCACAGGAGCCACCAGCCTTCTGGAGCAAAAATGAAAAGAAAGAAGGAAACTTTAAAGAAGTTCTGCTTCGCCAACGCTTCATGGTCTCTGTCTNCTTTATTTTCACCCATGGCCTGACCATAACACTCAGATTTGCCCTGATCATTTTTCTTCATTTGATGTCATAACATACTTTGGCCTAGACCAGATCGTTTATGAATCCGTTTTTTTCTACAAAAGTTTGGTGCTGCGGGAGCAGGTGCCCCCGTGTGATTATCTGAACCCCGTGTCAGACGTCTGATCAACCGTGACTGGAAAAAATTTCAGCCCTCAACCTCGATCGTAGATTTGCAGAGAGAAGAGTAGTTGACCGCACTGGTTTGTGATTGCCACCGCTGGGATACAATGGACACCTAAGGCCTCACGTACAAAGGCTTGCGTGGATTTTCTACTGAAACATGGCATAGGTTGAAAATGAAGAAACAGCATATGCACAAATAAATCCAGATGAATGAAACTGTGCAAATGCATGAATCCAAGTACACTTCCTTTGTACATCCCAATCAACATTGAGCGCACACATTGGATACCTGAGTCCTCCCTTGACATGTCTTCATTTAAATATGCAAATATATTTGTAAAAAATCATGTCTCCATGCAAGAAAAAGAGGAACTTTATAGAATGTGAGTTAAAAATGCTTCTAAATGAGGTAAAGGTGGGTAAAAACACTGTGTTTGGCATGCTGTCCTCTGGCATTTGTGCTAAGTTCAAGAAGAGTGAGTGGTGAGTGGGACCATACTGTACAGTATGTGCAAAGCTATAAATGCTGTGGGGTCAATGCATAGCATGCAGAAGTTATGAAAAAAATAGTCTGACAGGTGGATGTCAAGCAGGGGACGACTGCCGATTGCCACTTACATTAAAAAACACTGTTACTATAAATCATATGTGTCAAACTCAACGCCTGGGGGCCAAAAGTGGCCTTCGTTAACATCTTAACTGGCCCCCAAAAAGATATGTGAAACATAAAATACTTTAATATCTTCTAAAAAAGCTAAGTCTGGTCCTCTGGACATTCAAAAAACAAAACAAAGCAAAAAAATTGTAGAAACGTTTCGTCTTTCGTCCGAAAGACTTCCTCAGTCTGAGGTGCTGTATTCAGCTCAGTCTTATAAATAGCACCCTCCCACAGTGGATCAACCAGTTGGCTGATGACAGCCGAAACCAGCTGCTCACATGATCAAGGAGGACCATCAGCCTAACGATGGATCGTTAGCACCCTGATGGTTGTTTGCTATTCACAGAGGGCTGAGTGATACTAGCAATAACAGCATTGTAAGAGGGGGACAGTTGAACCCGGAGGCCTCCACCTCTGTTTAATGATGGACGGTTTCTTTTCACAAAGATGGCCTCCTTTACTCCTCTCTCAAACCATCGTTCCTCTCTATCAAGGATGTGAACATCTTCATCCCTGAAAGAGTGACCGCTGGCCTGGAGATGAGTGTAGACTGCAGAGTCCTGACCTGATGATGTTGATCTTCTGTGCTGGGCCATCCTTTTGGCCAGTGGCTGTTTAGTTTCCCCGATATAAGACTGATCACAGCCCTCCTGACACTGAACAGCATACACAATATTACTCTGTTTGTGCCGGGGGACTGGATCTTTGGGATGAACCAGTCTTTGCCGTAATGTATTTTGGGGTTTAAAAGCCACTGGGACGTTGTGTTTAGAAAATAAACGTCTCAATGTCTCTGAAACTCCCGCAACATATGGAATGACCACTGGTCTGGGTCTGGGTTCCTTCTTTTCACCTGATGGCTGGCTGGAGTCCAGAGGACCAGACTTAGCTTTTTTAGATTTTTCTACCTGGATTATTGAGCATGCATCAGTGTATCCATCCTTTTATCTTTACTCACTGCTTCCTTCCTTACTGTGTAGGTCACTGGTGCTCACGTTCAGCAGTCTGTGTGCAAGAGGCAGGGGACACCACAGGGAGAAATAGAGACAAACAAGACCAGCAACCCTCCACCCTCTCACTCACACCTATGGACAATTTAGAGTTAACAATCAGCCTAACATGTATATTTTTGGTCCATGGGAGGAAACCGGAGTACTGTACCTGGAAAAACCCAAGTACGCTAAAAAAAAACATGCAAACTTCAACCAAAAAGATCTCTGGCCGGGATTAGAACAGGTTGTTTTTAAAATAATGATAAATGGAAATTTTTATTATATCGTGCATTTAGATTGTGGATAGTTGCTCAAACTACACAAAATATATTAAAAATTCAATTCAGTTTATTTGCATAGTGCTAAGTCACAACAGAAGTCATCTCAGGGCACTGAACAGAAACACTCATATAAAAATAATAAGTTAAAACTATTTATCTGAGGAGCAAACTGCTTTGAATTTAATTCCATCACAGAACTCTCATCTTGAGCAAGCATGAAGATTCGTTCATTCAACCTTTACTTATACAGGCTAGCCTCGTTGAGCCACGGGGACTCATTTACAAGAAGGACCTGTCGCACTCACACCTAGGGTCAATTTAGAGTTACCAATCAGCCTAATGCCTAGTACCCACTGCCCCCTTTGTCGAGCGGCCGAAGCGGCCGGTTTACATTCAAAGTCTATGGAGGAGACGCGTGGAGTCACGGCGAACAAGGAAGCGGCGCGATTCAAGTGATCGAAGCGGCGCGGGGGCAGCCTGCACACGCACGCGCGCGTCGCCGTCGAGCCGCCGACGTCCCAAATGTTGATCTCTGGCGGCTCGACGCATCCGGCAAACAGTCGGGAGAGCCTCGCTATCTGATTACACAACCACAACGGGACTTTTTTCGGACTTTTTAAACTCACCGGATCGAGCCTCCAGGAATTGGAACCAAACTCCGGTAAGAAACGTGGCATTTTTACAGTTGCTGCTGACAGGCTGCTGTCCTCTCCAGTGTAGATCACCCCAAACATAAAAAAAAGTTTTAATCTCATCGAAGACCGTCGGAGGTGCAGTTAAAACAACAACTGAACCCGGAAAACAAGCCAGAGACCCCTCCCTCTGCTACCCCCTAGTGTACGTCATCAGACGGTGTTCAGTGGTTCAGTGGGACCGTGACCAGCGGCCAAAAGGGGACGGCAGGCGCGTTTCGAGTTGTGCAGTGGGTAACCGGCATTACATGCATGTTTTTGGACTGTGGGAGGAAACCGGAGCACCCGGAGAAAACCCACGCATGCACGGAGAGAACATGCAAACTCCACCCAGAAAGGCCCCCGGACCGGGATTTGAACCGGGGACCTGCTCGCTGAAAGGTAGCAACTCTACCAGTTGTGCCACCGTGCTGCCAAGATGACAGTGGAAAGGAAAAAAAAAACCTCCCCCGTGAGGAAGAAACCTTCAGCAGAACCAGGCTAAGGAGAAGCGGCCATCTGCTTTGACCGGCTGGGTTTGAGAGGAACAGATACACAATGGCAGGTCCAGACACATGTCAAGAAAGAAATATCAAATGAAAGCTATTAAATTTTAGCAAATTATTAAAGGAATTTAGGTCAGTTTGTCCTTAAGATAGTATATAACAAGCCAACCCTAACTATAGGATTTATCACAAAGAAAAGTCTTAAGCCCAGTCTTAAAACTGGACAATATGTCAGCCTCATGGATGGAAACTGGAAGTTGGTTCCACAAGAGAGGAGCCTGATAACTGAAAGATTTTTTTCCCATTCTGCTTTTGGAAACTCTAGGAACCACAAGTAAACCTGCATTCTGAGAGTGACGTGCTCTGTTGGGAAAATATGGAAAAATAAGATCTGTAATACAAGATGAAGCTAAGTTGTTGACATGTGAATGTAAACTTTGGAGTACAGTCATGTGATTTTAAGGTTGTTCAGTTATAAAATAATAAGGAAGTGCAGGGAAAAGTAGTGGCAGGAACATGCATGTTTTGATCACAAAGTAGATCTCAAAATGTACAACTGGTTAGTTATATCAAATTTTTATAGGGTTAAATATTCAAGCTGCTGTTGCTATGCCATATTGTTTTACATTATTAGTCTTTAGTGTCTATTTTAGATCCTTATTTACTGTTTTTTTATACGTTATATTTTGCTATTTTGGGGTGTAACTGGGACCCTGTGTACATAATTTCATTCCATCTCATGTACCATGTGATGTAATGACAATAAAGTTTACTAACTTGAACTGTATAGTATAAATGTACATGCTATTTATGGACACAGTAAAAGTAACATACCGTATTCTCCGGCCTTCATTGGACATAATTGGACTGGTGCGACTTATACTCCGGTGCAACTTATAGGCCGGACAATACGGTATACAGGTAGTCCTCAACTTACGACGCCCCCGACTTACGACGTTTTGGACTTACAAATGCATCTCATTATTTAAAAAAAAATAAAAAATTTGTATGTGATCTAACTTACGAATTTTCGACTTACGAACGGCCCATAGGTACGGAACTTATGTTTATGTTTATGTTTATTAAATTTGTTCATTTTTTTACAAAAGAAACAATACAAGACAATCTCATAATGATAGTGTACAAAATGTAAAAAAATGAAAGGTAGCAGAAAGAAGAATAAATCTTATTATATCTGCCCCTTATCTCCAACAATCAGATTAAACAACAGTAGTCAAACCATGTAAACAATAATAATCTTCAACCAACTTTTTCCAACAATCAGGTTAAACAATAATATTCTTCAACCAACAGTACAAAATGACTAACTCTTTCTAATTTTCTAACTAATACAATACACATTACGTTATTTCACATATATTTTTTTAACACATTTGTTTTGATCATTTTTTTAAATGTAAACATTGACTTGGCATTTTTAACTACATTCTCCAAGCCATTCCATAATCTAATTCCCTGGATTGAGGTAGAACGTCCCTTCAAACTGGTTCTGAATTGTGGTTTTACAAACAACTCTGTTCCCTTAAGATTATAACAACTTTGTCTTTTAACAAAGTGCATTTGGATATTTAAAGGTAATGCATTATTTTGAGCTCTATACATAACTGATAAAATATTATAGTCTACCAAATCATGGAACTTCAATAATTTTAGTTGATAAAATAATGTACTTGATGGATGACGGTAATGCTTTCTAGTGATAATTCTTACAGCTCTTTTCTGTAATACAAAAATAGGCTTTGTGATTGTTTTACACGCTTTCCCCCAAACATCAATACAATAGATTAAGTGTGGAACAATGATTGTGTTATACAACAAATACAGAGCTTTATCATTCAATAGGTCTCTGACTTTGTACAGTACTGCTATCGATTTAGCTATTTTTATTCTTACAGAATTTATGTGTTGTTTCCATGTCAGTTTGTCATCAATGATAACACCCAAAAACTTCACCTCATTCACTCTACAAATCTCAACATCCTCAATTTTGAGTGGAACATCAACAGTTTTCTTTTTATTACCGAATATCATGTAATTAGTTTTCTCTAGATTTAATGATAATTTATTTATTTTAAACCAAGTTTGTATCTTGACAAATTCTGTCTTTATCAATTCTAACATTTGTTCTATATCTTCACCTGAACAGAAAAAAGTGGTATCATCAGCGAAAAGTACACATTTAAGGAGTCCTGACACATTTACCAAGTCATTCACATATAAAATAAAAAGCTTTGGTCCAAGTACAGAGCCTTGGGGAACTCCACATGTGATATTACAGAGGTCAGATCTTACATCATTTATTTGTACAAATTGTTTCCTATTTTTTAAGTAGCTAGATACCCACTGTAATGCTGGTCCTCTAATACCATATTTGTTCAGTTTTTCAAGGAGAATGGTGTGATCAATAGTATCGAATGCTTTTTTTAAATCAACAAAGATACTGATACAATGTTGTTTTTGATCGACAGCAGTAGTTATTTGTTCCATTAATTCCATGAGAGCCATTGATGTAGAGTTTTTTGATCTAAACCCATACTGACTGTTGCTTAGAATATTTTGTTTATCTATAAATTGGTCTAGTCTGTTTACAAATAGTTTTTCAAGAATTTTTGAAAACTGAAGTCGGGGACTACCTGTATACCAATTGACTGGTTATGTACCAAGCATATGTCATAGGCCAATCTTACACAAAACATGACCCTTAGGTCAAACCAGAAGGAAAAAGAGGTATTTTTGAGAGGAAAAAAGACACTGCAGAATATACTGCTTTGATGACAGCTGCAGAAAAAAGGCTGTAATGTACAAGCAATCATTTACAGCAGATATTTCTCACTTTCCTCTTGAATGGTCTGAAAACCTTGTGATTGCAGTGCTGTCAGACGCTCACTTTCTCGCTTCCTTTTTTACTACTATGTCATCAATTTTGAAATATTTTTCTATGATGTGATAGAATACATGTGTGGCGTGATAGTGTGTGAAAATGAGATTGCACGAGTTTCACTTGAAATGTGTGAATTTGGAGCGTGCTGTATGTAATAAAAAGTCCACACAAATATGTAACTAACCTCGTCAAAGTTTTTCAAAGTCCGTTATGATATGTCTATACTGATCAGTTTAACGTTGAACTCAGATGCAGACAGAAGTCAGGGAAACTCCAGGATAAATAAAGAACTTAGTAATTAAACTTAAAACATAAAATCAAAGAGCTGACGTGGTATCGAAAACTTACTCCCTACTTCTCTCTGTGTCATAGAAGTGTTTTCATTGCTAAATTAATTTTAAGTTACAGTGAGAGTTTAGCAAAGACGATTACCTCTGCAGATTATATTAATAATTAATACAAATTTGCAGTTTCCATTTTCTAGGCGGCTATGAACAGATAATTGAGAGTTGCTGTTGCTAAAATGTAAAGCTTGGAGGACCTCAGTCTTTATTGGTAATACAATGCATTATTTCCTATAATTTGCAGAATTTAATTAGCAAATAAATAAACAATGTTATCATATATCATCCATCCATCTATTATCTTTACCCGCTTCTTACTTTTTGGGTTGCAGGCTTCACTGGTGCTCATATCCAGCATCACGGGGAATCAATATACAATCATAACATGCATGTTTTGTAACCGGAGTACCCGGAGAAAACCTACGCATGAACCGAGAGAACATGCAAACTCCACCCAGAAAGGTCCCTGGCCGGGATTTGATCCGGTGACCTTCTTGGTGAGAGGCAGCAGCTCTACCCACTTCACCACGCACCACTTTAATTAAAATAACAAATTGCATTAAATTTACAAACACAACCTTGAATAAGTTAAATGTTTTTTTTCATTGTTCTAAAGAAGCCGCAATGTTTTATTTTGTATTCTGGCCACACAAAACTAATTTAAAACAGTTTTTATAAAAGGACGGCTGCACACACTCACCTTCCACTTAAGTCTAAAAATTAAAATCTTCTAATTCAGCAAATGCAAAGTGTTATATGTGTAAGTTGTCTTAAAAAGAAAAGGAAAAACAATTAACTTGTGACAAAACCGTCTTTTCTTGCTGTCATACAACCAACTGCTTGAATAATTGCTTCAAATAACATTCTTAAATTCTGTTTATAGAATAGCCTATACTTGTTACGACAAGCTCTAAAGAAACTAATAGTGATAATTAGACGTCAGCTTTCACTCACACAGATATAAACTATTTATTTCTAAAACCCATTATAAATGAATAAATTGTTGTAATTATCCCTGGGTGCGTTGAAGCACAAAATAAGAATAGTATTGGAGTTACGCGTAAAGTTAAGCTAGATTAAAGTTATACTTTCTTCGGTACCACTTTACAATAAGGCTTCCCTTATAGATGCCTAATAAATAGGTCATAGCTACATTATTAATTCCTTTATAAACACTTTATAAATCATTAATAACTGCTTATTATACATTAATTAAGGGTTACAGAGAAATAAAACTGACCAGTTTCTTGCCAAATCTGTTCACCTATATATTTCATCCAGAGTTGTTATATTACACATTTCAGATTTGGTTACTACCTTGTAAGCACAATAAACATTTGTAAACATCTTTCTTTATCATATAACATTGTACTTTATCACTGCAGTGTAAGTATCTACAACTAATATTATATCCTAAAAAAATAGGTTTATAAGTGCTTATTGTGTTTACAAGGTAGTAATTTAGTCTGAAATGTTTAATTTAACAACTAGATGAAATATGTGGCAGATCTGGATCACTATTTGGCAATAAACTGGTAAGTTTTGTCTCTCTGTCACCCGTAATTAATGCATAACAAACATTTATTAATGATTTATAAAGTGTTTATTGAAGGATAAACTATTTATTAGCCATCGATAAGGGGAGCCTTATTGTAAAGTTTTCTTCTGGTACTAAACGTCATGTAGCTCATTGTGCATAATAAAAATAAAAAACAATGCTAAAATTAGATTTTTGTGAAATGCACACAGACATGCATATTAAACTGAATTATCTCCCCCTCTTCCTCCTCACCCTCCTCCCTTCTATTTCCTTCCTTTCAATATGCTCCCCACTATCTTTCCCTCTATTTTTTCGCTTCATTGGCTATGCTATTCCATTAATCTCCCCAACAGATTGCCTCCATTAATTAACCTACATCTTCCATCTTGCATGTAATAATCAAAGGTAATAGAGATATTAGGAAGATATGGATATTTCTGCAGTCACACTCACTTTTAATTAGCATCAAGATTAAAAGATAAACTCGCTTCTGTCTTGCTGACGTCCACGGGCATTGCAAGGCTTTTTATTGCCACAAAATTGTAGCAGGGTGCGGATTTTGAGGCAAATTCAAAGTGTCAGTTTGGAAAATATATCTATTCCTTCATGCCTCATAGGACACCTCATGGTGGAGGTAATAATGTGTCTAAGCCTCTAGACAAAACAAGTTTTCGACTTGCCATCTGTGACATTTCAGATTTCAAGCTATACCTCACAGGCATGTATAATTTTCTGAGGACTTATGGAAGCACTTTAGATCAAACACATTTCCTTTTCCATTCAAATGTAAATATGTGTCACAGATTCAATTAGATAATGAACAATGTATCTGTATTGTGGATAATTGAAAGGTCCGAGGCGCACTAAACAGACGACATGAGCAGAAAGGGGTAATTACTAGTGCTGTGTTAATGTGCGCTTACCTGTGTGTGAGCGCACACAGATCAAATGCTTTGGCTGAATGTAATTACCTACTAGTCTTGTGAAAAAGGGAAAACAATTCCTGCCACTACTTTTCCCTGCTGACATATCGGAGTAGATATGTGTCTGCTCATCACTAAAGCTGCGATTCCTTGGAGAAAATGTCAGTCAAAGAGGCTCTATTTGTTCACGGTTGAATGCTGACCTCTGCAGCATCCATGTTCCTTGGGCTATGAAACACTTTGCCCTTGTAAACTTTTTGTAGAGCTGCCTTCTTGTCAAATGGACATAATCCTGTTTAATGGGTGACGTCTCAGAACCGCTTCCAGAAGACAGTTACTCACTGCAGCCGAGTCAGAGCCAGACCTACAAGTAGCACATAATGAAGAGAATAGAAAATTGAACATAAGACCCCAGAGTACTGTACATCATTATACTATTTCATTTTACAGTACCTACTACAGTATAAAGTGGAAAGAAAAACACTCCTGCCAGGTTGTTAAAGCCCAGAGTCAGAGTTTCCTGGGGGTTGTTCAATGAGTCTCTGATGTTTTATCGGTTGAGTGTTCCCAGTACTGTATTGATAATTTTTAGGACCCTTTGGAAACTTAAAGAGAATTTTGTTGGGACAACTTTTATTTCAGTTATGTTTACATCAGAGACTGTAACCTTAAACAAAGGAAACATCACAAAACTGCAGTTTTCTAAGTTGCAGACAGCAGACTGTAGCTAAAATAGATATCTGAACACAAATGGTAAATGGTAAATGGAGCTTATTTATATAGCGCTTTCCAGCCCCCTGTGAGGGACCCCAAAGCGCTTTACAATACCAACCATCCACCCATTCATACACCGGTAGCGGCGACTGCCATGCAAGGCGCCTTCCAGTCCTACCGGGAGCAACTCGGGGTTAAGTGTCTTGCCCAGGGACACAACGACACATGGTGTGAGTAACCGGGATTCGAACCTCCAACCTTCCGATCGGGAGACGACTGCCATTACCACTACACCACGGCCGCCCACAACTGCTAAATGCCACGTCGTCTCTTTTTAGCCAATATATTTTATAAAATCAACAGAAGCAAAAATTGAGTCAAGCACAACATTTCTTGATGCCAACAAAATAGCATTGCATTTGCATTGATTACCAAGCTTGGATGTGTAAACGGATATAAAAGGTGTGCTGAGTTGCCGATATTTGCTGAGAGAACCAAGAGAAAACATCAAAATCCCAAAACAGGAACTTATAAATAAATAAACAGCCTAGGACCTGGCATCCACATATGCAAGAGTTCAGGTCTTAGGAGGTTACAGGCCTAACATTCATGAAAAAAGTGCCTCACATGTTGCCTTTACTGCCAGAGTTTTAAACAAATTTAATTTTATGAAGAGAAGGAAAAGTTATAACAGTTTTGGCCAAGTCTTCTAAATGATTCAAAGCAAAGTACTGTACAGTATCATGCAATATTTTGAGATTATGCATGATCGGTTAAGGATCTTCTTTTTTATTCCCCCTCACTGGCTCTGGAATTAGGTGCACACATTCTCTTCCCTTTCCCTGTTCTCCTTTGGGATGGGGCCGATCAAATCCAGTATCGGTATCCGATACCAGCATAGTTTCAGTATCTGATATCAGTTCCAACCTGCCGATATTTTCCAATGCAGTTTCAAAGAGTATTTATGTTCAATCACATTCTGTGACTGCTTTAACAGTGTGTCAATTAAACCCAATGATGATACTTTGGGCCTCACAACAGGAAGAACCTAAACTTTAACAGTGAACAGTAGGCAGGTCTTCACCACACACATCCTTCTTACTCATGGTTCAGTTGGAAAAACTAAAAAAACGCTAAGCATGATGGGAAATACAACACAGCCACTCCCTTAACCAGTAAGGCAGTGGATTTTGTTGTCTTTCCCATAATGCTTAGCAGTATTTTAGTTTTGAAAACTAAAAAAACGCTAAGCATGATGGGAACTACAACACAGCCACTGCCTTACTGGTTAAGGGAGTGGCTGTTTTGTATTTCCCATCATGCTTAGCGTTTTTTTAGTTTTCAAAACTAAAATACTGCTAAGCATTATGGGAAAGACAACAAAATCCACTGCCTTACTGGTTAAGGGAGTGGCTGTGTTGTATTTCCCATCATGCTTAGCATTTTTTTAGGTTTTCCAACTGAACCATGAGTAAGAAGGACGTGTGGGGTGAAGACATGCCTCCTGTTCGCTGCTAAAATTTGTGAGGTCCCTGTGGTTAGGCTCAGAGGGTCTTCATTAGGTGTATCACACTGTGTTGAAATAAATGTATTCAGTTCAAAATCTTCATTTTACACAGTCGTGTACTTGAACGGTATGGGATCGGAAAAGTACCAGTATTGATTGATACCCAGTTTTAAAGTATCGGATCAGAAGTGAGAAATGTGGATCGGTCCATCCCTAGTTCTCCTCCTGCTTTTTTGCCCTGTGTGTGTATCGGAGCAGCTCCTATTTTTACACATCTTCCAAAAATGAAAACTACTGTTTTGGATCTGACCAACTGGACTTTCAACGCAAATGACAAAATCTTTTCAACAAAGCGACAGGGTCCTAGAGAACCCTCATCTGCTCGGATGACACGTGCCACCCGTTTTGGATGTTATCAACCATAAAAATGGGCGCTGTTATCATCCCCATTCGTAGTGGTCAGGATGCCTGTCTTCTACATCCTAGCAGGTCTAAACGTACATTATCACTGTTACAATGGATGACAACATGCTCCGTTTAGCTACGTAGTTAGGTTTCGATTTCAGTTTCTTGGGTTAGGTTTAGGGTCTTGGTAGCCTGGTTAAAACCAGACCCTTGTCCTTCACTTCGCTTTGTACTAGGGTCTGGGATTTCTCCCATAGACAACGATTTCTCCGGTAGATTTTTGACCGGACCAATCAGAGAACAGAAGGCGGATTACCGGACCAATCAGAGAACAGAAGGCGGAGTTTTGAACGACGTCGACTGACGTCGTCAGTTAAAATGGCTGCCGCCACGAAGGAATTTTCATGAAAACAAGGTAAAAAACTATTATTTCTTTGCTGAGAAAAAATATATTTCTTAGCTGACGTTATATCAGAAGTGTTCCTGAGCTTAACAGTTCCTAAATCAATTCACGAAATGGTCAAATCTGCTGGATTTAAATTGTTTCGGTTTGACATTTTCCAAACAGCCTCGGGTGCGCTACGAAAATAAATGATAAAAAATCGAATTTTATCTCAAATGTTTCATCTAGGCCAACAGTCAGTAAATTAGAGCCATATAATTACACACTGGTAGCAGAAAAAATATCCACCGAGTGGTTTCTGAGCTATTTATCTGAATAGCCTGGACCTCGCCAGGCTAAACTAACAAAACTCCGCCTTCTGTTCTCTGATTGGTCCGGTCAAAAATCTACCGGAGAAATCCTTGTCTATGGGAGAAGTTCCAGACCCTAGTACATGTATGAAGCGAAGTGAAGGACAAGGGTCTGGTTTTAGTAAGTAAGTAAGTAAGTAAGTAAGTAAGTAAACTTTATTTATATAGCACCTTTCACAGACAATGACATCACAAAGTGCTTCACAAGCAAAAATAAAAAGAATAAAAAGAAAAAATACATAAAATTTAATTAAAAGCCAGTCTGAATAAATACGTTTTAAGATCTTTTTTAAAAGAGTCGATAGAGTCTGAGCTGCGCAGTGACAGAGGGAGAGCGTTCCAAAGCCTCGGGGCCACCACTTGGAATGCTCTGTCTCCACGTGTTTTAAAATACGTTCTTGGTACCATCAGTAGCATTTGATTTGAAGATCTCAAAGTCCTGGTGGGACGGAGAGGCTTCAAAAGGTCCGATAAATATTTGGGAGCCTGACCATGCAATGCCCTGAAAGTTAAAACCAAAATTTTAAAATGACTCCTGAAATGCACGGGGAGCCAATGCAGGGAGGCCAGAACAGGAGTGATATGGGCTCTTCTATTGGTTCTAGTTAGCAGCCTCGCTGCAGCATTTTGCACAGACTGAAGGCGAGCCAAAGAAGATTTGTTCAGACCCATTAAAAGACTGTTACAGTAATCTAACCGAGACGAAATAAAAGCATGAACAATCATCTCCAGTTCCTTCTGTGATACAATACTTCGTAATTTTGAAATGTTTCTTAGATGATAAAAACAATTTCTAACTAACACTTTACAATGACTGTCCAAAGATAAAGAACTATCAAAGACGACACCCAAATTTCTGATGTTCTTATTTACTGAAAGATTTAAAAACGTAAGATGCTGTTGGATAATTTGGATTTTATCATCCGGGGCAATGATAAGAGTCTCTGTTTTATTTGCATTTAACTGTAGATAATTGTCGTTCAGCCATGATTTGATATCCAACAGACAGTTTCTGAGTTCAGTCAATTTATGGAACTCAGAAATTCGAAAAGAACAGTACAGCTGGATGTCGTCAGCATACAAGTGATAAGATACATTACTGTAACGTTTCAAAATAAAACCTAAAGGGCGTAGATACAATAAAAAGAGGATCGGGCCCAAAACTGAACCTTGGGGTACCCCACAAGACAGCCGCGCAACATCAGAGTGAACATTGTTCATAAAAACAGTAAAAGACCTTTCGGATAAATAAGAAACAAGTTTTAACCAGGCTAGGGTCTTGGTTAGGTTTAGGCACAAGGGTGAGCTTTGGTTAGGTTTAGGGTTGGACATCTGGGTCAGGGTTAAGGTTAGGTTTAGGGAAACGGTTACATAAGCTGAAAAACACTAAAACACACCACTTCCGGGTTCGCAGAAACACGCCCCCTGATAACAGCGATTATAACGCTGATAATGTTCTTTCAAACATGTTAGGATGTAAGTTGGACAGTTTCTCCGATAGACTATGGGGATGATTACAGTTGATAGCGCCCATTGTATGGACTGATAACATCCGAAGCCGAGGTTTCCTGTTTTTGGAATAGTCTGGAAGGATCCTTGTTTATCAACATACAAAGAAGGCAGCCACAGCTAATTTGGACCTTGTCAGGCTGCTGCCTATGTGAAGGTTTGGTTTGTGCTTTGAGGACTCAAAATCAGCTGATTTACGAGCTAAACCGTAAGATGGAAGTGATTTGAATCACAGGCGACCTGCGGCTTTGAGACTCATCAGCATGAAAACAATCTTGAAGAGGCTCGTAAGCACATACCAGCAGAATGCACCCTAATCTGGCCATTTGGGATCTTGGAAGTACCAATAAAGACTCGAGGTTGACAAGAAAACATAGTTTGCCTGAATAAATCAACAATTGTGGTTATCTGAATCTGACTCCCTGCTTGAACTAGAAACAGGCCCAATTATCAATTTCTCTTGGGAAATAAACTAAGGAAAAGCTTCAACTATCGCAAACCCACCCTCCACCCACCCCCCACCCCAAACTTCTGTGGAGGCTTATCAGAACTGTGCCAATTGACCATCATCTTATCAAGACAATGGACTGTCTGTTAGTGCTTCATGGACCGCCTCGTCGTCAAATGCATATGTGAAGTGTTCATAAATGTGGTTTCTGGCAGAGTTTTTTAATGTCTTAAATCATGTCCTGTTAGGACAAGGTGTGAATAAATCTTTTTTGTAATGCCACTATCCTCTCCTCATGGCTTTGTCCCTTTTTCTATTTAAAAATGTATTCTGAAAAGGATAAGAAAGCTGTGCTATATAGCAGCAGCTATGTGCACTCTGCCCATCTTTCGGCTGACAGTACGAACATGTTCTCGTTGTCTCTCGGTACAATGACAATAAAGCTTATTCTGATTCTGAAGTGCCTAATCTAGCTGTTTTTTGTTACTTTTAATTTTAATTTTCCTTTTAATTGCAATTTTGTTTTCACTGGTTAAAAATATTAATTTGTACACATCCTTTATGATTGTCTTTGTTGTCCACTGTTGTCATACTCTATGTTAAACGAAGGTATCTCTTGTAAACGAGTCCCCAAGGCTCAATGGGATTAACCTGTATAAATAAAGGTTGAATGAAAAAAGTGCATTTCATTAAAGCCATCCATTGATTCTTGAGATATTTTGCTTACAGTACAGGGTTGATGTCAATAGTTAATAGCAAAGTTTGGTCATGTAGCACTGAGTTTGTGTTGTAATTTAGTCTTAGCTAAGAACACCCAATTTCAGCTCATTGTTTATAAAAGTGATTGTTATAGTCAGTGTTGCAGGGAGTTGTTCCAACAATGAACGGGTTGTAGATGCATACCCAATGACACCTTTGTGAAATCAGTAAGTTTTTCCAGTGGTTTATGAGATATTTTACTAACATAAAACATTGACCATGCACTCACACAGAGACACACAATTCTCTGTCTTTTGCCGTGTTTAGGAGACAACAGTACAAATGTATGCACATAGACTACCCGTTACTATGCCTAGTTAGTACAGGGTTGTATTTCTGACAAAGTATGTCTTTCTGGTATTCACTGGTGAAGTGAATATTCAGTGTTGTGAAGTACTTTGAGTAGCTTGGTTGGCTAGAAAGATGCTAAATACAGTCCATTTACTATTTTCCATTATTCACATTATTGAGCATCAAAGTCATCTTACCTTTCCATATGAGAACCATTATGGTTCTGTTACTACCTCACTTTGCAGCACAAAGTCACATCAGGGGTGGGTTGGCTTTGACCCCACTTGCTGCCTTGGTTAGCCTATTCATAAATCACATTGATGTGTCCAGATGGTGTCTAAGTCCTGGCTCGTAGGATTTTGTGCAAGTGCCTTATGTTTGTTTTTGAATGCTTAAATGACAACATAACATAAAATGTTTTTGTCGCTAAATAAAATGCAGAAAGTTGAATACATGCCATGGGCCATGGTTTCCAAAATGGGAGCCAAAATCATCCATAAGAGGATGTTCTGACGTAAAGAATCAGCATACAGTATTTAAGGCTGAATGTGTCATTCTGAAGAAAAGGGATTTAAAAATTAAAATATTTTCAGCATTCTGATCCCACACATGAACATAAAGTACACTGACATTTTATTGCATGTTTTGCATACTAATATCATCTGTTTGGGCATGTGTGTGTTTGTGTAGTCTCAGATGAAGATGAAGTCTGCGGGCGTTGTGGACGGAGGCTTGTTCACAGAGAGTTATTGCAATATCTGCAATGCCCAGCTCATCTCTGAGTCCCAGCGCACCGCTCACTACGAGGTGAGTCCAATCTGTTCCGTTTTAGAGTTTTGTGTTTTTTTCTGTAAACAGTCACAGTCAAGCTTTATAGAAAACCAAAATAAATGTGCCTACAAAACTGCTTTTACATGCAGATCCATGCACTGTTATTAGCTTTATTTGTATCAATTTATGCTTGTACCATTCAAGACCGCACTCATCCATTATACATAGACTTCCAGCAGCATGGTAACGCTAGTTATTTGCACACAGACATGAATGAATGGATGGATGATGGATGGATGGATGAATGGATGAATGATGGATGATGGATGGAGGGATGGATGGATGGATGATGGATGGATGGATGAATGGATGATGGATGTTGAATGGATGGATGGATGGATGATGGATGAATTGATGGATGATGGATGGATGGATGGATGGATGTATGAGTGATGGATGAATGGATTATTGGATGGATGGATGATGGATGATGGATGATGGATGGATGGATGGATGATGGATGGATGGATGGATGATGGATGATGATGAATGGATGATGGATGAATGGATGATGGATGGTTGAATGGATGGATGGATGATGAATAAATGGATAGATGGGTGATGGATGAATGGATGGATGGATGGATGGATGAATGGATGGATGGATGAATGGATGGATGGATGATGGATGCATGATGGATGAATGGATGACTGGATGG
>JBBPBX010001248.1:104087-106637 GCA_038048925.1 Garcialebias charrua
AGCTGAATGGAGGAATGATTGATGGATGAATGGATGAATGATGGATGGATGGATGATGGATGAATGGATAGATGGATGGATGGATGAATGGATGATGGATGGATGATGGATGGTTGAATGGATGGATGAATGGATGGATGGATAGATGGATTGATGAATGATGGATGAATGGATGATTGGATGGATGGATGGATGATGGATGATGGGTGAATGGATGATGATGGATGGATGAATGGATGAATGGATGGATGGATGGATGATGGCTTGTTGAATGGATGATGGATGAATGGATGATGGATGGATGAATGGATGGATGGATGATGGATGAATGGATGGATGATGGATGGATGGATGAATTGTTGATGAATGGATGGATGGATGATGGATGGTTGAATGGATTGATGAATGGATGAATGGATGATGGATGAATGAATGTATGATGGATGGATGGATGATGGATGAACGATGGCTGAATGGATGACTGGATGGATGGATGATTATGGATGGATGATGGATGGATGATGGATGAATGGATGGATGATGAATGGATGGATGATGGATGAATGGATTATAGATGAATGGATGGATGATGGATGAATGGATTATAGATGAATGGCTGGATGATGGATGAATGGATGCATGATGGATGATGGATGGATAATGGATGAATGGATGCAGGATGATGAATGGATGGATGATGGATGAATGGATAGATGAATAATGGATTAATGGATGGATGATGGATTAATGGATGGATGGATGGATGATGGATGAATTAATGGATGAATAGATGACTGGATGGATGAATTATGGATGAATAGATGACTGGATGGATGATGGATGGATGGATGATGGATGGATGATGGATGGATGGCTGATGGATGATGGATGGATGGATGGATGAAGGGATGATGGATGGATGGATGGATGATGGCTGGTTGAATGGATGGATGAATGGATGAATGGATGGATGGATGATGGATGGATAATGGATGAATGGATGCATGATGGATGAATGGATGGATGATGGATGAATGGATAGATGAATAATGGATTAATGGATGGATGATGGATTAGTGGATGGATGGATGGATGATGGATGAATAGATGACTGGATGGATGATGGATGGATGGATGGATGGATGGATGGATGATGGATGGATGGATGAAGGGATGGATGGATGAATGGATGATGGCTGGATGGATGATGAATGGATGATGGATTGAGGGATGGATGGATGGTGGATGGATGGATGAATGGATGGAAGGATTGCTCTTGAAGGTTTCCAGTGGTCCAGGTGAGGACTGACAGCAGACTAAACAGACAAGTGAAGCGTTGCTGTTCTTTATTCATGATGTCATTTACAGAAGGATCATGTGCAGGTTGTTCCAGGACACACAGAGAAATGGAGTCAAGTCAATGGTCCGATGAGGTTAGCCCCATGTAGTGCCATCAGCACAGGTGCTGCAGCTGCAGCAATCAACCTCACTCTGGTGGATGATGGATGGATGATGGATGAATGGTTGAATGATGGATGAATGGATAGATGAATGATGGATGAATGGATGGATGGATGGATGAATGGATGATGGATGGATGGATGATAGATGAATGATGAATGAATGGATGGATGATGGATGGATGGATGAATGGATGAATGATGGATGATGGATGGAGGGATGGATGGATGGATGATGGATGGATGGATGAATGGATGATGGATGTTGAATGGATGGATGGATGATGGATGATGGATGAATTGATGGATGATGGATGGATGGATGGATGTATGAGTGATGGATGAATGGATTATTGGATGGATGGATGATGGATGATGGATGGATGGATGATGGATGGATGGATGGATGGATGATGGATGAATGGATTATGATGAATGGATGATGGAAGAATGGATGATGGATGGTTGAATGGATGGATGGATGGATGATGAATAAATGGATAGATGGGTGATGGATGAATGGATGGATGGATGGATGGATGAATGGATGGATGGATGAATGGATGGATGGATGATGGATGCATGATGGATGAATGGATGACTGGATGGATGGATGAATGATGGATGGATTATGAATGGATGATGGATGAATGGATGGATGATGGATGGATGAATGAATGGATGATGGATGAATGAATGGATGAATGATGGATGATGGATGAATGGATGGATGAATGGATGATGGATGAATGGATGGAGGATAGCTGAATGGAGGAATGATTGATGGATGAATGGATGAATGATGGATGGATGGATGATGGATGAATGGATAGATGGATGGATGGATGAATGGATGATGGATGGATGATGGATGGTTGAATGGATGGATGAATGGATGGATGGATAGATGGATTGATGAATGATGGATGAATGGATGATTGGATGGATGGATGGATGATGGATGATGGGTGAATGGATGATGATGGATGGATGAATGGATGAATGGATGGATGGATGGATGATGGCTGGTTGAATGGATGGATGAATGGATTGAATGGATGATGGATGAATGGATGATGGATGGATGAAT
>JBBPBX010001249.1:0-16399 GCA_038048925.1 Garcialebias charrua
TATATATATATATATATATATAATTTTGATTTAAAATTGATTTTAAACTTTGGGCCGTGTTTATTCATGGGAAATCCGATTACACACGAATGCACCACTGTGACGTAGTGTGCGGCAGAGCCCTGGGCTTGTCAGTGCGCATGTGTCAGCTGCTCGCCAGCAGATTGCGTTTTTTGTGTGTTTTTGTTTTTACTTGAAAAATGCTGTTACGTTGTGTTGCGTTTGGGTGTTCTAGTATCATCAGTGAACAAGTGAGCCTTTTCACTTTCCCAAAAGATGAAATACTTTGTGAAAGATGCAACAAAGCTGCACCCTTGGACCCCCGCCTCCCTCCACCTGAAGTTCAGGCTGAATGGTAAGTCTGCTACAGCATCAGTCCTAAATTAGATCCTGCTGTTTCTTGTTCCATCCCCCAAACAATTTTCTGCTTCCCACAACTGAAGACAAATAACTCAAATCTTCACATAGATTGATAAATATGTCAGGTTTTGAATTGTCCGCTATTAAAGAGACCAGAGCTCTCTGCCTCACACTACGTCACAGATGGTGCATTCGTGTGTAATCGGATTTCCCATGAATAAACACGGTGCGAAGTTTAAAATCAATCTTAAATCAAAATTAAATATATTTATAAGTTTGTTTGCAAAAACGAACATAGTTGAATGATAAAAGATATTTATGTTGGGCAATTTTATGCATAGTTACAAAATCATGTCACACCACCTTTAATCTGCACAAACATTTTTAATCAGGGCTCAAAATGTTTATCTGTGAAAGAAATGTGCAAGGAAATAAACTAGTATCACTCTACAGGCACATTTTGTGAGAGGGCACTTCACAAAGACACAGTCAGGCCGTGTGAGACTGAAGGAGGTTCCAACCTGTATAAATAAAGGTTGAATGAATGAAACCATTTGTTTTCATCGCCCAGAACCAAATGAGAAGTCCAGCAGAACTTCCACTGACCAGTGATCACACACATTGTTCTAAAGTTCCTGTTTTTACTTTTCTACATTCACCTTATAATCTAGCTGTTTTTGCCATCTTATTTTAATTTGTTAAAAAAAATCTGTATGCCTCTTTTATAACTGTCTATTGTTGTCACTGTTGTCATCATTCTTTGTTTGTAGCCAGGTCTCTCTTGTAAATGAGTCCTCGAGGCTCAATGAGATGCATAAATAAAGGTTGAATGAAACATGCAGTTAAAAAGTTTATATGAAGATTCCTTTTAGAAATATATTTGATTGAAATGTATTTTATATTTAGCAAAAAATAGTACTTCATAAAGTGCAACATATATTTTATAACAATGTACTTGAAGTATATTTAGATAAATCTATTTATTTAACAAGAAAGTTCATTCTCAATAGTCCAGAGGTATCTATTTACAGTATTTTACATTTTCAGGTTCAGGAAGTGTTACACCCAATCACAGAGGACAGGAAGACTGCAGCCAATCATGTGTCGTGGTCTGGATCCTCCCACTGGCTGCCAAAAGTCTGAACCGTGAGCGAGAGGGAGAGTCTGTCAGTAGATACATTTTGCACGCGAGAGCATGTAGTTGTCCTCCGAGCGCACGTGCGCGCGCTCGGATCTCTTTTCTACGCTCGCGCTCATCCCCATTACACGCGCGGGGCTGATTTGCGCTCGCACGAGAGTAATTTGCTCCCTCCAGGCATGTATTTGCTCTCGCGAGATCAGTGTTTGTTCTCGCGAGATCTGTCTTTATTCTGACGCCATAGACTTCGGTCTCACATCACTGCAAGTACAGAGAGCTCGTCCCCCCCCCTCGCCCCCACCCCACTCTGAGCTGCGTGTCCCCTCTTTCTGTACAAACACGCGCAGGCTCAATTAAATGAGCCGTACAGTTCTGCAAAAGTCAGATGTAAGTCACATGAGCGTTCACACTGCAAAACATCATATATATATCCGATTTAAAACCACATACTGAAACGGCCTGGGTCGGATTTGAAAACATCGGATTTGTCGCGTTCAGACTGTCATAAAAAAATCTGATATGGGTCAGATGGGGCAAAAAAAATCGGATTTGGGTTGGATTTGCCTGCAGTGTGAACGTAGCCTAAGTCAGGTAGGATCTAAACCAGGATAAAACTGTGTCTTTGATACCAACAACCTGCTCCAGTCGTGACAACAAGATGTGGTCCACAGTATCAAAGGCAGCAGAAAGGTCTAAAAGCACTAAAACAGCAGATTCTCCTGCATCAACAGTTAAAAGAAGGTCATTAAAAACTCTTAAAAGGGCTGTCTCTGTGCTGTGGCCTGATTTAAAACCCGATTGGAATTTTTCACCAATGCTGTTGGCAGTTAAAAACCTCTTAAGTTGATTAAAAACAGCTTTCTCTAAAATTTTCGACAGAAAGGGTAGTTTAGAAATAGGTCTGTAATTTAAGAGAAGTGTTGTGTCGAGGTTTTTCTTCTTTATGAGAGGCTGCACCACAGCATGTTTAAAAGAAGCTGGAACGCAGCCAGAGGACAGGGAAATGTTAATCAAGAACCAATGGGCCAACAGTGCTAAAAACTTCCTTAAACAGACGAGAAGGAACAAAGTCCAAAGGTGAGTTAGAAGGCTGCATGTGATCCACAATGTCCTTTAAAACAATTAAAGTCACCGGCTCAAACTGTTCAAAGGCAGCTGAGGATGGAGGGAATGAGGATGGGTCTGTGTAAAGTTGTGTTGAAAAGGGTCTCAGTACGGTGGCCCCGGCCCCAAGGTGTAAATGAACAACATTTAAAAAAACAGAATTACATTTGAAAAAACACAACATTTGAAAAAACTGAATTACATTAAGCCAAACCGGAAGTGGCCAAAGCGGAAGTAGAAAACACCAAATTACATTAAGCCAAACCGGAAGTGGCCAAAGCGGAAGTAGAAAAAAACCAAATTACATTAGGCCAAACCGGAAGTGGCCAAAGCGGAAGTAGAAAAAACCAAATTACATTAAGCCACCGTAGTATCTCAGAGCAGCGATTTTTTTCTATAAAAAACTTTGAAAACTGTTCACACAGTGCAGGAGATTCAACAATATGACCAGCATCACAAGGATTCACAACAGAGTTAAAAACATTAAAAAGAACCTGAGGTCTGTGACTGTTGTTAGAAACCACATTAGATAAAAAAGCAGTCTTAGCAGCTTTAACAGCTCTCTGATAATTTGACAGGCTGTCTTTATAGATGTCCAGGGAAACCTGCAGTCTGTCCTTACACCACTTCCTCTCAGCCCATCTGCACAGGCATCTGAGCGTGCGTTTGTTCGCTCAGCCACGGCTGACATGACTTCCTCCTTTTAGGGCCGAGATGGTGTAGAGGCAGGGCAGCCGGCTCAGGACCGGAAGGTCCGGGGTTCAATCCCCAATCACTGCATACCTCGTTGTGTCCCTGGGCAAGACACTTAACCCCGAGTTGCTCCCGGTAGGACTGGATGGCACCTTGCATGGCAGTCTACCACTACCGGTGTATGAATGTGTGTATGAATGGGTGGATGGCTGGTACTGTGAAGCGCTTTGGGGCCCCTCATAGGAGACTGGAAAGTGCTAAATAAGTAAGCTCCATTTACCATTTGGTTTTCAGAGGAGCAACAGAGTTCAGAACGTCAGAGCATGTGGAACTAAACAGTTCAGTAAACTCGTCCACGCTGGACACAGAGCAGAACTGAGGGTTGCAGGAGACAGAGTCATTAAAATCAGTGGAGAAACGCAGCACTGTGTTTGAATTAATTGCGCATGCAGAACGCACGGATGGTCCAGCCCATTCCTTCCTACCAGAGACCACCGCAGTGAACAGAACGGGTAGATGATCTGATAAAAGACTTCCACAGATTTCCAGATGATACATTTATCCCATAGGATAGCACGAGATCCAGCGTGTGACCTTTTTCATGGGTTGCACCTGTGATGGACTGCATGAGATTAAAAGAGTCAATAATGTTCATAAACTCTTTGACCAGAGGGCCAGGCTCACTGTCCACGTGCAAATTAAAATCGCCCGTTATTAAAATTTGATCATAACGTAACATAAGTCCCGTCATAAAATCAGTAAAATCTTTAGTAAAATCCTTGCTGTATTTAGGTGGCCAGTAGAGCGTGGCGCAAAGTAAAAGTGGAGAAGTTTATCTCCAACATCTGAAGTTCAAAACTCTTAAAAACAGAAGCTAATCCACCTCCTTTACCGGTGGTCCGAGGAGAGCTAAAGATGTTGGAGTCTGTCCCTTGGGTGTCTGTTGTGTTTCTGTGTTCTGTTTGTTTAGTCAGCTCTTTGTTCCCACTGTGAGGTTGGCTCCCTCTCCTGGGGCCTCATGTATCAACGGTGCGTACACACAAAAACCTTGCGTACGCCATTCTCCACGCAAAACTCTGTATGTATCAAAACAGAACTGAACGTGGAAATGTGCGCAGCCCCACGCCAACTCCAGGGGTGGCGTACGCACGTTTCTGTGGTTTTGGTTCCATTGGCGACACTTAGAGGTGATTCTGAGAAACTGTTCATGATGTGAAAATTATTATTGTTCACACCAAACACACATGATTAACAATTATTACATCCACATGGACGCAATTAGGTGAGTGGATACAAAAGCACCATCACAGGATGAATATGTTTACGTTAACAGGAAACATTTTCATTCAATCAATGTGCAAATTATTTGTGACGTGCAAATGCGTCTAACAAACATTGTGGCGAGGTGGCCTGGCTCAACACACAATTCATTTATTCTAATGAACATGGTTGGGAACAGACTACAAGCTGGCACGGTGCGAGATGGTTAGCTTCTTGGTGAGTATTTTTTTTTTCATCCTTATAATCTCTTATGCGCATGGAACCTGTGCGCCCCCACATGTCGCCCTGTCTTTGAAGTTCCATTACTAGTCAGTACTTCAAGTGATCAACTTTCTGTTAATGGCTGGTTAAAATGCAGTTTCAGAGCAGTCTACCAAGCCCTTGTTTGTTTCTGTGTGTATAGCGGTTCTGCAAATAAACACGTGCGTAAAGTGTGGAATGCGTCCGCCTTTCACCAGCGCACTGCTGCGTTCATTAACACAAAGTAACCCAAAAGCGCCGCATTACGAACTGATAAGCATCTGACTCTGCCCATTTGTAATTTATTATTTTTATTTCACAGGGGACCGTGGTTACCCACTAAAAACATGGCTCATGACTCCTCTCGCCAACCCCCACACTGAGCAAGAGCGGAGGTTTAATGACGTCCATTCCCGCAGCCGGTCAGTCATCGAGAGGACAATTGGCCTGCTAAAGGGACGGTGGCGCTGTCTGGACAGGACTGGAGGTCTGCTGCTCTATAGTCCTGTAAAAGTGTGCCGCATTGTGATGGCATGTGGCGTCCTCCACAATTTGGCACACGGACTTGACATACCACAGCCTGACATACGCTTGCCCCCACCAGAGGAACCAGAACCTGCACCCCTCAATGTACATCCCACCCAGGAAGCTATTAGGGCCCGGCAAAATGTGATAGCAAATATATAAAACAGGCAAGTACACATTATCACTTAATCAGTGCATTTAATGTTCTGTTAATGTCTGCGAGGACTCCGATCAGTTGGTCCAGGCGGTCATTGATGCCATTAATGCCGGAAACTATTTCCTGCTGTGTCTGCAGGACAGCTGTCGTCAGAACACGGCCAGTAGGACGGACATCAGCTGCTGGCAGGTGGGGTGTGCTGGATGTGCCCGTGGTGCCAGACGTTCCAGGGACACTGGAGGAGCATCCAAAGTCTGAGGCAGCAGACTGCGTGTCTTCTGTTTCATTCTCTGATGGCAAAATAAAATGTGTACATGTAAAAAATATATAAAAAATCCCATGACTGAAGACTTTTTATTCTTATAGTCACCAGTATGAAAACAAGATATTTTATGGCATTTAGAATTAACACTGACTTATTTACTTACTTTGTGTACAATCCGAATCCCCCACATGCGGAGCCACTACACCTGTGAGGGCCGTGTCACCCACAATACTGGCAACCCTCTGGTCAAATGGAGTGATGTCGTCATCTCCTGTCCCCCCGCCTGTTTTCGTCACACTCTGGCGATGGGCAGCTGTCCTCCGTTTCACATCCACCTTAATATCTGACCACTTTTTTTTTGTTCTGCCGGTGTTCGCTGCTCTGACCCCACAGCATTTACAGCTTCACACAGGCTGTCCCACTCACGCCTTTTGCGCTTAGCTGTAACGCCAGAGGACAGCGTGCCAAACAAAACTTTTTTCCGTGCCTCTACCTCACTCAGAAGTGTCTCCAGTTCACAGTCCGTGAAGTTCCTCTTTTTTCCACGTTTCGACATGATTTGCAATAGAGCAAAGACGACATTCCTCTGGTGCAGGGCATATTTAAATGAATTTGCATATTTATATGGAGGCGTGTCAAAGGCGGAGTCGGCCACTCTCTCATGTGCGCTCAATTCCACGTTGATTGTGATGTACAAAAGCAATGTGCGTGGATTCCGGCGTACGCACAGTTTGATACATCTGGATTTTTTTGTGCGTACGCCGTTTTCTGGATTTGACCGTACGTCACGTTTCAGTAAGAAGTCCACGCAAGTCTTTGTACATGAGGCCCCTGGACTTTCCTTGTGTTGTTTTCCTTTCAACCAGCCCTGCTCCATTTTAGTTAATTCAGGTTTAGTTTATTTCCCTGTACTGCTCCAGATTAGTTCATTCATGTTTAGTTTAATTCCCTGTTTGGCCCCAGTTTAATATTCATGTTACATGTTTTAGTTAGTTCCCCTGCCCTGGTCTGTGTTATTTATTACTTCCCCAAGTGTTCACTCTAGTCCTTCCTGGTGTTCCTCCAATTAGTCTGATTGGGCCTCATGCACGAACATGTTCGTATTTCTATCCTAAATTTCTCCTACTTTTGTTCGTACGAAGCGTTCATACGAACATGCCACGTCAGATTCAACAAACTCTTCTATCCTCAGGAAAAGTGTGTAAATGGCTGCGCAAATATGATGAATCCCACCTGTTCTATTCACCTGCGCGTGCACGCGGAGAGGTTATTTACATAATTCCCACCCCTCAAAACACCATATAAGGCTACGTTTCCTGCCTCAGAGGCAAAACGTGTTCGTTCATAAAATGACAGCGAAAAGTAAAAAGAAGAACTCTACCGGTGCGGAGATTGAAGTTCTGCTCTCTGAGGTCAAGAAAAGAAAATCTGTCCTTATTAGCAGCGTCACTCATGGGAGTAAATGACCAACTAAAGCCAAAGAATGTTTGTTTATAAGAAATGTGGACCTTAAAATATACACGCGACCTGGTGGCCCACTGGGTAAAGCATTGCACCGCTTATCGAGACCTTGTGGGTTCGATTCCCACGAGGTATGACTATTTTTTTTCCTTCTTTCTTTAGATTATTTATTCATTCCAGATTAAAAAGACTTTATGCTTCATTTCTTGTTGTATTGTAAATAGTTTTCTTGTGTTTTTTAAATCTGGAATGAATTAAAAGGAGAAAAAAAACGTTGTCCCATGTGGGACTCGAACCCAAAAAGTTTGGAACTGCGACGCAACATTCTACTCATTGAGCTATCTGACAGCTATGACTGGGACAGGAGGAGGTCAACCTAAAGTCTGCGTTACCGAAGTCTGCGTTACCGAGACAAATTAAACTTAAATTAATTCATAATTTAAGTTGGTTTCAGTTTGAGATCTTCATATTGATATTGTAGTGTTAGAAAACGGCATTGATAACAAATTGATTTTAATTTAAATACTTTAATCCGTTAGTCATTATTACATTTAAAATTATAATTCGACTTCAAACAGAACCTATTGTCAAAAACAATTGTGGTGCGTGACTTTTTTAAACTCTAAATATTTTCTAAATAACGAAATATGAAGTTATTAGTGGAGAAATTCCGTCTGGATGACAGCAGACTGACGCTCCTAAAATATACGACAGGTCCGGACCACTCGTAAATTTTGTTCGTATCTGAAAAAAATCGTAGGATACGAAAACATTGTTGAATGCCACAAATGATCCTAAATCACTCGTACGCACAGTTTAAGAACAAATCTGTGCGTACGAACGGTTCGTGCATGAGGGCCATTGTTTTTCCCCCTCAGCAGCTAGCGTCGCTCTTCATATCTGCCGTGTTCACTTGTGCTGAAAGTCTCCGCGGCTCCGCTCTCCTGCAGGCAGGAAGGAGGGGCTGGTCTGTGTTCAGTGAAGGAGAAGGAGGGGGGCGAGTGGGAGCCCGCGCGACAGCAGGAGGATTCTCGATATACACGATACAGTATAGCCATTTTAACCATCATACATTTAAAATATTGCGATACATCGAGTATATTTGATATATCGCCCACCCCTAGGTCAACAGGGATGATATTATATAGCATGCTGTTTCATCAACTCCTATTTTCTAATCGGCTCCTCCAGCTGTCTGCTTGTTTAATTCATTTAGTTTTCTTTTTTTTCTCAGAGCAAACGCAAGGACTCTGTTTCGTACGTGGAGTATGGCAGCTGGTATAAGGCCTGTAAAGTGGACAGGTGAGTCAAATGTTTGATAAATGATAATTTATCATTTATCTTGATTAAAAATCCTTACAGAAACAATTCAGCTGTGGAGAATGTTTCTGTTGCACATTATCTGAACTCTGATCAGGCTGAAAAACACTCAGGTTTGTTTGCATTTAAGTAGGAACCTCATAAGTGTCAGAGTGTGAGCGGTGATCAGCAAAGATGCTTCTGGAAAGCAGAGCGATGCAGGAACGACTCCTTATAGAGAACAAACTGTAAATTTATTTATTTTAACCTTTCAAGCATTCACCAAGATATTTACAGAGCTCCTGTTCTGTCCTAAATTATAGAAAATTATGAATCAACATTTGTGTTTTCTTATTTTGTTTCTTCATTCCAATTTTTACACTTTAACGTTACATAAAGTAAATTCCACAAATGTTCAGTACTTTGGATATTTTGGTAACCGATATTTTTTCTGTTTTTATTATATTATATTTCTTCTTGTCCACATAATTCTAATAAAAATCCTGCAATGTAAACGTAAGAAGTTTCAAACCGATGACAAATAAAAATATACTGTATATAGAGAGGGCACGCCTGGCTCTGGTAAAGAGTCTCACTATCTCTCTGTCATTAGCCAACACGATCAAAAAGGAATTGTAGCAAAACCAGGATGAAGAGAATATACTGTACATAGAAAACACAAGACAAAACTAGATTTTTCACTGCACTTTACTGTATTTGTAAAGATCTGCTGTATTTTCTGGATTACAGTATACGTCACTACGGAGTATACTGTAGGTCGTATCAGTCAAAGAGCCTGGTTCTGCTGGAGGTTTCTTCCTGTTAAAAGGGAGTTTTTCCTTTCCACGGTTGCCTTTGTGCTTGCTCAGGATGGGAGACTGTAACAAAGTGAAGATTCAATGAGTCTGCTGCTTCCTTAGATAGAGAACTTTATTAATTGGCTTTTCTATGTATGTGAATGTTTCTGTTCAATGCTCTGAGACAACTTTGTTGTGATTTGGTGCTATATAAATAAACTGAACTGAGCTGAATTGAATTGAATATATATTGAAGCTTCAGGCTATTAATGTAAACGAAACGAGAGTAATAGTTGAATTTTGTATATTTGTTTTTTAATAGTCCAACTGTGAACACCACCCTGAAAAGCCTGGGAGCGTTGTACCGTCGTCAGGGCAAACTGGAGGCAGCAGAGACTCTGGAGGAGTGTGCCAGCAAGACACGTAAACAGGTACAGTCCAAACGGTCTGAAAGACCTGCAGCTGCAGAATAACTGATTATGTAACGCGAGCGTTCCAGCTGTGATTTATAATCTCATCAACTGTGCCGAAGTGCTTTGGAGCAGGGGGGTTCCTCGTTGTGTTTAAGATCAGACTCCTGCAGCGTGAGTTGTGTTGGAGCTGTAACTCTGTCTGTGTGTTCGGGCTCTCAGGGTATCGATGCCATTAACCAGAGCAAGGTGGTGGAGCTGCTGAAAGACGGAGCAGCTGGAGGCGGAGACAGGCGGCACAGCAGAGAGGGGGTCAACGGACCGGGGGGACAGCGAGGAGAGGGGGAGGGCGACGCCGCCGCTGAGTGGAACGGGGTAACGTGACATTTTTTCTCAGAGCGTCTCAGTTTTAACCTTGATATTAAAAGTTTTTCCCCCCTCGTCTTTAGGACGGTAATGGTTCCCTGCGTCGCAGCGGCTCCTTTGGGAAGATTCGTGAAGCTCTGAGGAGGAGCAGTGAGATGCTGGTGAAGAAACTGCAGGGCAGCGGACCTCAAGAACCTCGTAACCCGGGGTAACGCTACTTCCTGTGTGGCTTCTGTTAGCAGCCAGCTTCTGCCAGTATTTTCTTTATACGTTCTTTAAACCAGCTGTAAAGATGCTCAGTGAGTTCAAACCAACTAAACGCTATGAAACTCAAATATTTAACATTTAAAGTTGAATACCGAGGTTGTTTTACTTTGGAAGTGACTGAATACTTAAATAGAAACTTGTAAATAAAACAAATATTTATTTAATTATTCCCACGCTGGTTAAATACAGAGGAGGGTCATGATGAATCCCCCCCCCCCCCACACACACACAGTTCTTTAATAATCTCAGAATTCTGAGGAAAAAGGTCTGATTTCTCACATTTTCCTCTGAATGTTGAGTTGTTGTTTTTTTAATAATTTTATATGTGGCCCTTATTCTTTTCCGTAGTTAACAAAAAAAACATTTTCTGAATTTTTATTTTCTTAGTCCATAAATAATCAGGTGTCTACTCAGCAGTGACATCTAGTGGTCTTGTTTGAAAACACAACCAGCTGCACTCACAATGCCTTTCAAGGACTAAACTACATCAGTGCACTATAAACTAGTGTTTTTCAACCTTTTTTGAGCCAAGGCACAGTGTTTTCATTGAAAAAATCCAGAGGCACACCACCAACCAAAATTGTAAACATAGATACTGTACACTGTATCCGCCTATATTAAATATATAGTCATTCTTATAAAAGTGTCTTGAATAGGAATGAAATAAACACAAAAATGTATTTTCATCATATTTTATATTTCTTATTTCAAATTGCACTTAACATGTCTTCAAAAATACACCCGAACAGTACCACAACAATGTGGTCTTAAATTTAAAGAGGTTGTAGAAAGGGGGGGGGCTTTTTTGATAATTTCCAAGGCACACCTGACGATCACTCGCGGCACACTAGTGGCACAGTGGTTGAAAAACACTGCTATGAACAGTGTCACTGTTCTCAAAACAGGCCGCGCTAAAAAAAAGTTTATTTCAAACAACTCCAACTAATTTAAACATGATTTTCAAAAATTACAACTCACTTCCAGTTAGGAGCTGTGATAAATGTGATGTATTTATCTTCTAGCTCAATCTAACATGGGTAAGTCAGGTCCCCTGGACAGATTCTTTGTTTTTGAAACAAGGAAGAGTCCGTCCAGAGGACCTGACTCACCCTGGTTAGATTCATCTACCTGGATTATTGAGCACGCATCAGGACTTCTAGTTTAATCATTACAAATATGTGCGTACTGTTCCACACCTACTGAATAAACACGCAGGTTTGCAACTTCTCTCAGTTTATTCTTGTTTTCCTCATCAGAGCAGAGTGCGGTGTCTGCAGCTCTGTTGGTGGGGGATAAAGCAAGAAACCAATCAGATCAATAATCTTACATTTGTAGTCGAGCTAAATCAAAAAGCACAGATAGTTTGTAAAGGAAACACACTTGGTGCTGTTTTTAGCTCCGTTGTTTTAACACTTGGATCTAAAATGATGTTCGGGTTTGTCTGTTTGCTTTTGCACAGAATGAAGCGAGCTAGCTCCCTGAACTTCCTCAACAAGAGCAGCGAGGAACCCACACAGGTACATTTGATTTCTTCACCGCAGAGCGTTCATTAGTTCAGGACGAGGACAAAGAGAACCTTTCCACCTGCCGTTCTGTAACACGACCCGCTCCGTTTCCTCAGGATGCTAACTCCGGCCTCTCAGACAGCAGAGGACTCAGTTCCAGCAACGTGGACCTGACCAGACGCTGCTCCCTGATTGGCTGAACCAAATCTAGGAGGTGTGGCTTCAGATCGTCCGACCAGGAGCGGCTGTGTGCATCTGGGTTTGATCAAAACACTCCTGCAGCATCTTTCTTCTTCTTCTTCTTCTTTTAAGAACATTCAAACAAAAAGCATCGCTGCTGCTGCGCTGTACAAACCGCCGCCATCCATCAGTGACGTGCAGACACCTTCACAAGCATGTCGCTCACTGGAAAAGTGGAATGTCTGCACCTGAACGCCTCGTGATTTTGGCTCGCAGAGGAATGGTGCGTTCACATGCAGACGCTTGACTTTCAGTAGGTTTAATTTAAGGCGCTTTGCGTTTGGCTTCGGCGAGACGCGTCACACTTTTCCCACAGGTAGCATGAAGTCGATCCACCGGGGGCAGACATTGAACACAGTCTGATCCGTTGGAGAACAATCACCATTTCAACCTCACTCTCTGCCTTCTCTTTTTTTAATGTATATATCATTTTAAATTATTTGACATTCCAGTTTTTGTATATGGTGCATTTATTTTTGTTTCCACTGGGTTTAAGTTGGTCCGAGCTGGAAAAATAAAACAATATTTATGTGAAAGGAGGCGACTGGAAACGAAAGAGGGACTGAAACGTATATAAGGTTTATTTGAGGAATGAAAACGTGAAAATATTAAGATAAAATGTTTGACCGCGTCGCTGGAATCAGTGAACATGACGGGACATAAATGATGTCATCAGGTCGTTGAGTTCTGCAGGAGAAGTTGTAAAATAAACGAGCTGCTCTCCTGAGAAAAACACCGTACGAGACCTGTTTTATCAAACATCACCACCTCAGGTCTGAATAAGATATTTTAAAAGCTGTTTAACAATCATTCAAACAGGAAGTGCAACATCATCACCAAACCATTTCTACTTGAAGCAGCTGCAGAGCGTCAGCTACAGTTATGTTTACTCATTAAATCAGAGCTCTTTGTATTTTTATTTTTTTTACATTTTCTGAGTATGTTCATCATTTTTGCACAAAACAATCCTCGGTGTCGTGTTTTGATTGGTTTTCCACATGGATGGACGTCATCAGTCCAAACCCTCAGAGCTGAATGACCCTCCATTGTTGGATTCAACCTTTTAACTGGATTTTTTTTTCCTTGGACTAAGCTTTTATTTTGAAGGTACTGGTTTATCTGTATGTTACTTTGTATGTGGACTGGGAAGTCTTGGAGCATTTTGACATGATTGTTGTAAGAGTTGGGGAGAATAAACCATCAGATATAACTGATGATTATAACGTTTCAAAACACTTCAGATAAAATCCCAGAAACTTTCCATGGGAAGGTCAGCTGAAGAATTTGGTAAATTTACCAAAATTGGACATTTTCTATGGTACCGGTAATTGTTCATTCATTCATTCAACCTTTATTTAAACAGATAAGTCACATTGAGCCTTGAAGACTCATTTACACATGAGATCTGTTGGACAGACAATAAAAGTGGTGAAAAATGACACATAGGGTTTGGAGACAAAACAATTCCTAACACATTTTTGACCTCTGAAGGTCAAAAATGTGGTAGGGAGATACCAGAAAATCAGAACTAATTTCAAACAAACTTGTCATATCCAAGCAGTTTGACATGAAGTTTATCACAATAACAAATTTAACAACATATGTTAAGGTCCAACCTTCAGTAATTTAATTCCAGTTTATTCCCCTAACTTCCTGTTAATTCCCATGGAAAATTTCCAACTTGCAGATGTACAGAATTTTGCATCCTCTAAAAATAAAACGACCACTGAACGCACACATTTTATTGCGCTAAATCAAAGGCGGCTCAAGTCACTATTTTATTATAAACTTACAGATTCAGGAAAGTCCTAAAAACTGTTTTGTTAAAGGAAGAAAAGGTGGATGATTTATTCTGAAGGCATTTTGTCAGAGTTGATGTGTGAATTCTGTTGTTGTTAGCAGAACTTTCTTGAAATCCTGTTTATTTTTTTGTATCGGCTTCTGAATGTTTTGAGCTGACGTTGGATTTTAACAAAGGGAAATCAGAGGAGTTCAGGAAGTGACTGAAGGAGTAAAACGGACGTGAATAAGCAGGTTTTGGAGTCGAGACAGAAAAGTGCTTTAAATGTTTGCAGCAAATAATGTACAGTCCTGTTAACTGTGTATACTCTTTCCGTATGTATACTGTTCATTACAAAACCTCAACACCATGTAGCTGTGTATGAAATATCTATGAAACTAATAATCTGTAGCTGAAGGATCTTTCCAACACACACACACACACACACACACACACGTGTTGGTAAATGTGAACTATAAGGCCACTTTTTTCAAACAAGTTTGGTTGGTTAATTATGGGGACATCACTTTCTGGTTACTCTGCAGATGTAGAAACCGTATCAGGACACGGATAATTAGGTGATAAGCCCCGCCTATGACATAAAGACACATTTATAGGGACTAAGATGATTTGTAAGGACATTGTCTACACAATTCCAGAAACATCCCTAATGAGTGCCAAAATTACATAAGAAACAGCATAACAAATGCACTGCATTGACAGTTGTGTTCATCAAACATAAATGACAAAAGGACAAGCTACACTGAAATGAAATCACGAAATGAAAAACTATTGCAATAAATTAAAGTGCTGTAAACACCAAACAAAGTGTATTTCTTTGTAAAAATGTCTGGACAACTTGGCGTGCATTTAGGCAAAATATGCTGGTGAAGATTCTCAGTCGTCCAGGACATGATCAAATCAAAAAAGGCGTTCAATACAAAATCAGCTGGACTTTATTTGTTACAGAAGACGTTTCGACCTCTATCCAGAGGGCTTGATCAATTCACTGAAACAGACTGTGTGCGTGTGGAGTTATAACAGTCTTAGGAGTCACGCACCAACATATGTAAATTGCAAGCTGAGGTAACGCATACATGTAAATTGACAGATCATGTTGAAATCCTGTTTATTTTTTTGTATCGGCTTCTGAATGTTTTGAGCTGACGTTGGATTTTAACAAAGGGAAATCAGAGGAGTTGATAAATTGATAAATATACTGTATTGACTGATATATATTGATTGGTAATATTGAGGGCTTGAGAGGGGTGTGAAGGAAGCCGTTTATGTTAAGAGAGAAAAACCTTCTCTTAACAGAGGAGGAGGTCTGAGATTTCAACTTTCCAAGACTTATAACTCAGTTTTGGGGCTGATTCCCAAACGTTTTACACCGGATGGGAGCAGAGGTGTCTTGTCTGTGAATTAGACTAACAAAGTTTTTTGAGAAACCTCTGTTGTTGGGTTGTGAGGTGTGTTTTTTGTCAATTTACATACAGTTGTGTGTCTTCTGTCAGAGACCTCAAGGAAACCCCCTACTGTTAAGGTGTGATCTGTCAATTTACATGTATGTGTTACCTCAGCTTGCAATTTACATATGATGGTGCGTAACTCCTAAAGGCTGGGGCAAAGCTCCGCGCTCGAGCGAGCGAGGCGCCCGCTGTGTGTGCGCCGTGCGAGCCCCGCGTGCACAAGCCTTTGAACGCTCGTGCAAGCGTACGCGGTCGTAAAAAAAAGAGCTTGGCGCGTTCGCGCGAGTGTTCAAAGGCTTGTGCAAGCGGCGCTCGCACGCGCTCACACAGCGGGGCGCGAGCGCGGAGCTTTGCCCCAGCCTTAAGACTGTTATAACTCCACGCGCACACAGTCTGTGCATTGAATTGATAAAGCCCTCTGGATAGAGGTCGAAATGTCTTCTGTGACAAATAAAGTCCAGTTTACTGTATCTTGTATTGAACGCCTTTTTTGATTTAGGCAAAATGGCCTTATAGTTAACATTTACATCCTCCTCACACACTTTAATCCCATACATGTCCATTCTCTCCTGCAGATAACCATATCAAGATTAGTTTCCTCCATTTAAACTTTTTGCTTTAGTGAGAAAAGGAACTGCTACAGTTTTAAGCCTGTAGCCTGAGCTGCTGTTTCTGAAGGGTTAGAGTCAGTCTGTTCCCTGTAGCTGTTTGGGGGTGGGGGTGGGGGGTGTTGTAGCTTTCAAGCTCTTGTGAATGTGTGCGATTTCCTACATCGCTAACAACTCGACCCACCTTTCAAAGGTTCAATAAAGTAAAAGATTCCACTTTCCAAATGGTGTTGGTCTCTTTTCATTCACATTTCTACTGTCAGGGGTGTTGTGTGTTGTTTGTGAATCAACAGGAACAGTCAAATCATTTCAAAGTGTGTGTGAGTTTGTGTTACTTTTCACAGCTTAAGCTGGTGGGGGGTGTTAAACCAACACTGCATCAACGCAGTGAGCACTTCCTGTCTCATGAACAGCCAAGTCCCACCAAGAGGAAG
>JBBPBX010001249.1:16887-30643 GCA_038048925.1 Garcialebias charrua
TATTATTTTTTATATATATATTATATATATATAATATTATTTTTTATATTAATTTTTTATTTATTATTACTCTTTCAAGTTCAATTAAACTATTGTCATTACCATCACATGTGCCACATGAGATGGAACAAAAATATGTATGCAGGGTCCCAGTTACACCCAAAACAGCAAAATATAAAGTATAGAAAGAAACTGTAAATAGGGATCTAAGATATACACTAAAACAAACACCAAACTATGCTGAAAGATCTAATGAAATATAATGTAAAACAACACGGCACAACAACAGCAGTCCAAACATGAGTCTGTGGTGAGCAGATGGTATGAATGAATACAGCAACATGAGATAATCAGCAGCACGAGATCAGCAGCATAAGATAATCAGCAGCACGAGATCAGCAACATAAGATAATCAGCAGCACGAGATCAGCAGCATAAGATAATCAGCAGCACGAGATCAGCAGCATAAGATAATCAGCAGCACGAGATCAGCAACATAAGATAATCAGTAGCACGAGATCAGCAACATAAGATAATCAGCAGCACGAGATCAGCAGCATAAGATAATCAGCAGCACGAGATCAGCAGCATAAGATAATCAGCAGCACGAGATCAGCAACATAAGATAATCAGCAGCACGAGATCAGCAGCATAAGATAATCAGCAGCACAAGATCAGCAGCATAAGATAATCAGCAGCACGAGATCAGCAACATAAGATAATCAGCAGCACAAGATCAGCAGCATAAGATAATCAGCAGCACGAGATCAGCAACATAAGATAATCAGCAGCCCAGACAGATCATAACAAAATTAAATATTACAGGAAAAAAGTAGGGATGCACCGATCCACATTTCTCACTTCCGATCCGATACCGATACTTATTAACTCAGTATCGACCGATACCGATACTTTCCCGATCCGATACTGTTCAGGTATTTGACTCTGTATAATGAAACTTTTGCACCCAAACTATTCATTTTAACATTGTGTGAGATAAACCCAATGAAGACACTCTTAAGCCTTACAATAGGGAACCCCCTTATTGTAAGGCTTAAGAGTGTCTTCATTGGGTTTATCTCACACAATGTTAAAAAGGGCAGTCACAGATTGTGATTGAACACAAGTGCTCTTTGAAGCTGGATCGGAAAAGTATCGGCAGGTTTGATCCGATACCCGATACTTAAATAATGCTGGTATCGGATACCGATACCGATACTGGATCGGATCTGCCCCATCCCTAGAAAAAAGCAAACAATTTTATTGGCTTTAAATTTAGCTAAATGTTAGAAGTATGCTTGGTTTATAAGCAAAAAGAAAAGTAATAAAGCCTTTATGATTTGGGAATGTTATTTTGTGGTCCGAATTTTTTTTAATCAGTGACCATATCTGGCCCGTGAGCCTTTGATAAAAGTTTGTGTGGTTTGTCATTTTAGTTTCATATTTTCTGATTTAAATTTAGCAATGTGCTCAATTTTATCTAAAACCTTTTAGCCAACTTCATATTCCTGACAGACTTTTATTTTAAATTTTGATGCTAAATGTCCACGTTCTCCTCAGACGGTGTGTCCATGTCTGCAGCGTCTCTCTCCAGTCCGACCACGCCGGCCTTAGTCCGGTTCCAGCTGGGCCTGTTCAGAGAGATGGTTCGAGTCCCACCAGGCAATCTAAGCTTCCGCCATGCTCGGAGGCTGGCTGCTGAGGTCATAGAGCGCAAGGTAACCCTGACCTCACTCAAGACAGCCTTATTTCAACCTGAAGCCTCACGACAGGATTTTACTCCAGATAAAGTGGAAACCTTTACTCAGAAACCTAAAAACAGAAATACACTGACTGAAAACGGCTTCAGTTTCATATATTCAGACTTTGATGGTTTTTCCTGATTATTTTGGTCAAGACTTGATACAAAATTCATTCGTTCAACCTGTATTCATGCAGGTTAATCTCATTGAGTCACAAGGACTCATTTACAAGAGAGACCTGAGAGACTGGAAAAAGAGCGTTGCCATCAAATTTTATCATCACAGCAACATCAAAGAACAAAATATCAGTTTTAAAAATAGGTGCAGACAATTATAGACTCATATCAGCTTTATTAATGAAGCAACCACAGGACCAAAGTGCACGGTTGCATTCAATAAAGCACAACAGCAGTCACAACACATAATAAAACGCAATGCAACTCAATGTTAAAATAAAAACCCATACAATAAATTTAAATAAACACAAATTAAACTAAAAATATGTCTCAGATGGTGTCAGAAGCCAAGGAGAAGAGAGAAGTTGTTCAAAAACAAGGAAGAGGTCTGTCTGTAGTAGCAGAGAAAGCATGAAACCCCCTGAAGCTTTTGGCTCCCAGATGTCATGTTTTCAGCTTTATGACAATAATTAATTTGGCCCATGCAGAGAGATGGATTTTGTTGACAGAGCAGAAAGAGAAAAATATGCATTTATCACAACTAATATTCAGAGGTCCAAACCAGTAGAGACAGGGGAATACAACTACAAAGCATGATGATGATGATGATGAAAGAATGATGTTTGTGAAGCACTGGAAGCTAAGGACTACTGTGCTGCTCTTTATTTAGACCTGTCTAAAGCTTTTGACACTGTGGACCATGACATCTTATGTCATAAGCTCTCAATTGGTTTCTCGGCTCACACTATCGGTTAGTTCTCTAATTATCTCTCAGGTCGGAGGCAATGTGTTCAACATAATTGTACTTCCTCCAGTTATTCAACTGTCAACAATGGTGTACCACAAGGCTCAGTCTTAGGACCCAACCTCTTTACAATCTACATACTGTAAGTAATGTAGGTCAGATCATTCCTGATCATCCTTACATTTCTATGCAGATGACACAGTTGTTTATTGTCGAGCTAAAATCGCTGCTAAAGCTTTCCAGCTCTTACAGTCTTTGGACATCAGCCAGTCAGATTTGTTCACTTTCAAACTGGTGCTAAATGCTGATAAAACCAAAGTGATGTTGTTTTTAAACAGGAAGTTGGTCCCAGCAGTTCTTCCTTTTATCTTGTCTACGAAGGGTGTTCCTACTGAGCATGTTAATTCTTACAAATACTTGGGTATTTTGGTCGATCACATCTTTTTTAAGCCTCATGTCAAAAACTTGATAAAGAAATTGAAATTAAAACTTAGTTTCTTTTTCAGAAATAGATCCTGAATGTTAGGAAACACCTTGTAACGGTGACTTTCCTTCTACCACTGACTATGGTAACATTATTTACATGAAGGTTCCATGTTGACCTCATGCTCTGAAACTTTTCTGCATCATTCATATTACTGTCCTTATTTTCAGTTCTCAGACTACCTGGAATCACTGAATCTTATCAACACATCTGGATCTGCCCATCACAGCGACTTTCATTGTTTTTGGGCTCTGAATGATCGTGTCTTCATCAATGTTTCACATGGTTCAATTATGGGGGCAAAATGTCACACTGTTAACTCCTGTAATTACACATCACTGACAAAGAAGTCAAGTAAATGCCTGATATTAATGTTGTTATTGATCTCAGGGATTCAGCCAAACCCAGGGCCAATCACTAACTACTGTACACCTAATGAGTTTAAAAATATTTCAGGTCTCCGTTTTCTGCATGTAAACGCTCGTAGCCTTCTAAAAAAACTTGATGAATTGAAAATCCTAATCACTTCTTCTGGGGCAGATGTGATCGTTATCTCTGAAACTTGGCTCAAAAAATCTGTTTTGAAAAATGACCTGGCAATCAATGAATTTAAGATCTATCGTTGTGATCGTAATACAAGGGGAGGTGGAGTCGCTATTTACATCAGAGATTCTTTGGCTGCCAGGATTGCATCTAAAAAAACAATCGCAAACCAGTTTGAGGCTTTAGCTGTGAACATCACTTTGAAAGGAGGTCAGCCCTTAACTGTTGTTGGATGTTATCGTCCCCCCTCCGCAACACCTGAAGCTCTGTCTTCCCTGACTGAATTCATAGGAAATTTAAAACACAATGAGATTGTTATGGCTGGAGATTTCAACATTGATTGGAATGAGTCGACCCCCCTCTGTGATAAATTCAAGGAATGTTGCCTATCTCTCAATCTAACACAACTTATCGATTCTCCCACCAGACCAAACATAAAATGTCCTGAAAAATCTTCTACCTTAGATCTGTTTTTCACAAATGCTCCTCACAAATTTCCTGGTATAGGTGTATTTGCTAACGTTTTGAGTGATCATTCCGTAATAGCAGCTCTTAGATCTACTAAACTTCCACCTGCTAAGCCCAGAATAATTCAAAAAAGGGATTTGAAACGTTTCTGTGAACAGTCATTCCTTTGGGATCTATCCCACTTTGATTGGCAACATATCCTACAAATCAATGACGTGAACACTGCTTGGAACTATTTTCATAATAGTTTCATTCTCTTTGTAAACAAACACGCACCTTTCCGGCAGTTCAGGATAAAGGGCCGTGACAGCCCCTGGTTTACTCCTGAACTAGCTGATCTCCTACACTGGAGAGATCATCTTTGGGCCGCAGCAAGAAAATCACACTCAGACACTGATTGGTTGAAATTTCGGCAGCTAAGGAATAAATGCACAACTGCCATCAAAGCCGCAAAACGTAACTACTTCTTATCTCAGACCTCCAAAAATCTAAATGATCCAAAAAAATTCTGGAAAACCATTAAATCTCTCTCAGGCACCCCCCAATCATCTGACCTCCCATCACAATTTCTTGTTGACTCTGTTCCTGTGTCAAATAAGCACGAGATCCTGAACTGTTTCAATAAACATTTTGTTGCTTCTAGTTCATTATTTGACACAGTTACAAACGGAAAATCAGCCACTTTATCTAATAATCAAACTTCTACAAATCAAATCCCTCCTACAAGTCAACCATCTGTTAATCACACCTTCTCTTTTTCTCCGTTCTCAGTCAGTGAGGTAAATAAACTGTTAAATGATCTTGATCCAAAAAAATCTGCAGGTCCAGATGAACTTCCACCTTATTTCTTAAGGCTGGCTGCTCATATCATCACAGTCCCTGTGACCCACATCTTTAATCTGTCCATAAGCCAAAACACCATTCCGGATGCTTGGAAAACAGCATTTGTTCTTCCTTTGCTGAAGGGAGGTGACCCCACCTCACTGAACAATTATCGACCGATCTCTAAACTCTGCATCTTAGCCAAGGTTCAAGAAAAACTGATAAACTCTCAGATCAAAAATTATCTGGACTCATTTAACATCTTACCTCTTCATCAATCTGGTTTCAGGAAAAAACACAGCACAACAACTGCTTCTCTGAAGGTTCTGAATGATGTTGTTGAAGCATTGGATGCTAAGGACTATTGTGCTGCACTTTTCTTAGACCTGTCTAAAGCTTTTGACACTGTGGATCATAACATCCTGTGTCATAAGCTCTCAGAAATCGGTTTCTCTGATCACACCATCGGTTGGTTTTCTAACTATCTTTCCAATCGGAGGCAATGTGTTCAACATAACGGTACTTCTTCCAGCTATTTAACAGTTAAAAATGGTGTACCACAAGGCTCAGTTTTAGGACCCACTCTCTTTACAATCTACATAGCTAATGTAGGTCACTGCATCCCTGATGCATCCTTACATTTCTATGCTGATGATACAGTTGTTTACTGCCGAGCTAAAACAGTTGCTAAGGCTTTCCTGTTACTGCAATCTGCTTTTGACATCATCCAGTCAGATTTGTTCCGTCTCAAACTTGTCCTAAATGCTGATAAAACAAAAGGGATGTTTTTTTCAAATAGGAAGGCGGTTCCAGCAGATCCTCCTCTGATTTTATCTTCAAATGGTGTCCCTATTGAGTTTGTTGATTCCTATAAATATCTGGGTATCCTGATTGTGTCATTTACAGGCAGGCTTGAACCCAGTGGTGCAGACAAGACACAGGAGGCAGGAATACAAAAATAGATATTTAATGATAATAAATCAAAAAGCTGACAGGGCAGCAAACTCACTCTTAGGAGACATGATCAACACAGGAGACATCAGGGGAGACCCAACGAGGACACCACAAGGAACTAACTGACAGACAGGCTATTTATACACAGAGACAAGACAGGACGCAATCACAAAACACCTGGGAACAATTAACTAACTAAAGACACAGAGCAGGACTNAAACACATGACTGCTCAACTCGAGTTGAACATCACGCTGCCGTGAAGTGGTGTCTGAAACTGGTTTTAAAACACTTATAAGTACGAGTGCGCATGGTATTGGACTGACACTTGATACTGGTCTTTGCATCAGTGCATCCCTACTTTAAGAATCTGTTGCTACCATGTTAAATTTTATTTTAATATCAGTGAAAACAACAGAGCTTTAGGGACACTCTTAAATTTTTTTTAAAGCTATAAAATTACGAGAATAAAGTCGTAGTATTATGAGAATAAAGTTGTACGAGAGCTGAATAAAGTCTTAATATTACAAGAATAAAGTTGTACAAGACTTTTTTCAGCTCTCGTTTATTTTTATATTTTTCCCCACAAGTCGGATCCACGACGCGACCTGTCAATCAATCCAGTAGGCGTGTCAGCAAATGACGATCCGATGCTAAATGCTCCTCACCTGCAGAGCTGCTGCAGCCCATCAGAGCGTACCACATTAATGTAAGCAGGTTCAAAGTCCTGATAATAATCTGATTCTGATACAGATTCTTTATTTCTAAAACCAAAGTATAACTTAACAAGATGCTCAACATTCTTCATTTTACCACAGTTAAAATGTAGTTAACTCTGCTTTATTGTTTTGGAGTTAGAATAATATTACGACTCATTTAGCTTCAGATTGGTCATTTACTGACACACCTACTGGATTGATTGACAGGTGCGTCGTGGATCCGACTCATGAAAAAGATAAATAAACCAGAGCTGAAAAAAAAAGTCGTATGACTTCTCATAATACGAAGACTTTATTTGACTTTATTCTCATACTTTTATAGCTTTTAAATTATTTTATTTAGCATGGCAATGTAATTTTTTTTTTCTTAGCGTGGCCCTAAAGCTCAGTCGTAAGATGCAGCTACTTTCTGAAGGTTCAATTAAAAGGCGTCCATTGATTCACAAGATATTTAGCTACATGATTAACATTCCTTTAGGCAGCTGGCTTTAAAAAGATGGTTAAAAACCTCATTTGCATTACGTGACGCCTCTGTGGATGACTACGTGCTGTAGCCATCAACACAGTCCCACTTGGAAAATACTGAGTTACTGTAAACATTGACGCTTTTGAGAAATAAAGCATGAAAGGTCATCTGTGGAGGAGGAGTGTGTAGGTTACTGCAGAGCGAACCGTTCTCACAAACACCAGCCTGATGGAGGCTGTTCGTCTTTTCCTTTGTAGTGTAGTGAGCTGAGTTTAACAACCCATGCAGGTCGTTTGTTTAGAGCATGTGTTACAGATTTGTGGTCATGTTCAAATAAACAGCTGCCTTTTGACACACACACATATATGTGTATATATATATATATTTATTTATTTATCGTGAAGAATGGAGGTCAAGTTCAAAGAAAAAAGTATGTAATGTATTTAAAGTGTGGTTTAGGTTGAGCTGCAGGTGCTGGTCTGCTTTTGGTCCTGACGCCTCGGGAGCTGTGTGGTCTGTAGAAGTTTCCAACCACATCGTTTCCCCTCTGTCTCACACACACACATGCAGCTCGTCTCGCTGCTTTCAAACCTGTTTCCAGGCAGCAGGTTGGTGGTGTGTGTATGTGTGTGTGTGTGTGTGTATGCAAACATGAGGTCTTGCTTTGCGTCTTGACGCCAGTAGATAAGAAGTCAGGACTTTGTCTTCTAACTCTTATGACCCTTTTCCACCGTTCCTACTCAGCCCCATTCTGCTCAACCCTGCTCAGATCAGCTCTTTACATGCAGCGTTTCCACCGCACCTCAGGACCGGTTCTGGAGGCGTGTCCAGAATCCAAAATCCTGCTAATGAACTTTTAATGACCACCATTAAGAGTGAGAGTTCTGCGATGAGTTAAACTCAAAGCAGTCTGCTCAATAGTATAAATTTATTATTTTTAAATATGAATGTTTCTGTTAACTTATTTATGTATGAATATTTCTGTTCAGTGCCCTGAGACGACTTCTGTTGTGACTTGGCGGCCGCTATATAAATTAACTGAAAATCTGATGAACCAGGTTCTGCAAAAACATCTATATTTAAAATTCTATATTTTTATCATTTGATGTATTTGCACTCTCTGTGTTTACTTTCATTGTTCAATTTAGACGTGGTTTGGTTTCTTGTACTGTATACAGATTTTGTTTTGATTTAAAGTGTAGTTCTTTTTTTTGTGGTTTGTACATCAGTGGGTTAGAATAAAGTTGAACTAAAGGCTGTATCTCTTATTTAAACATATTTGTAGGAAATATTCCTCAGATCCAATCATTTTGTCTTTGTATTTTTCAGCAGAGTTAATTTTAGTTAACAGATTATTTATTAAAGTCAAAGTGAAAACAGGATTTCATGATAAAGCTGGCACTGTTTATTTATTTTTAATCTTCACTGATTTAAAAAAAGTTTTTTTTTTATACATAAAATGTTTAAAAAATAAAAAAAATCCCACCCTCCGTCCCGGTCCTCCTGCTTGCCAGGGCTCAGAATCCGGCCTTTGTGAGCAGGCAAGGCCGGGGCTTGGGGTCCAGTCTCGCCTGCTTCAACGGGTCGGCAGCTCGTATGATCCTCCCCTCCGCTTGCTTGAAATTTTGTCGTCGGTCACCAAACACAATAAAACGCGGTGGTGTCATTATCGTTTTTAAAATCGTAAAAATAGATCCAGTCGCTGCTCCGAGAAATTGCAAACGGCGGCTCGGTGAAAAGTTTCTGAGAGAGATCCAGTGACTCCTCCCCCTTACCAATCAGCGACCGACAATGTCCCGACTTTTATGTCCCGACTCAGCTCCAACGGTCCCACCAGAGAAGCAGGGACAGAAACGAGCTGAGTCAGCTAAAAAGTACCAGTGGAACAGCGCTCTGTGGTGAGCTGAGCTGGAGTGATGGAAAATGGGCATTGTGCTCTTTATAAATACAACCATGAACTTTTAATCATTTTAATTGCTTGTATTATCTAATTGTATGATTGTTCAACTTTTATTATGTGACTTTTAATCATTTTACTCATTTTTATTACCTGACTGTATGATTGTTTTGTTGTGTGCACAGCACTTTGGTCCTGTGGGTGTTTAAAGTGCTCTATAAATAAAGCTGGTATGGTATGAACCATTTTTACTATTGTTATAAAAAAAATTCACCTTCTTGGCTTAACTTTTTATCATTTGTGACTGACTACAACTATTTTTCTTTTAAACTGTTTCGTAATGCCAGAAGGTTTGAGTTTTGAGATAGTTTTGTTTTATGTCTGTGTGTCTCTTACAATTTATATTTTTGCTGTTGTTGGATGTAACTGGGACCTTGAGTACACAATTTAATTCCACCTCATGTGCCACATGTGATGCAAATGACAATAAAGAACCTTGACCTTGAACCTTAAAAAACGTATTTTGGTTCAGTATTTGTCCACTTTATCTTCCAGTGACTCCATAAATCATATACATTCAGGCTAAAAATGCACATAAACTTACATAAACAGTTAAAATGAATCAGAAACACATTTTACATGGCAGCAACCCAAACATTTAGCAATCAGAGTTTAATGCTGGAGTTTATTTAGCTATTCAAACAAATTATAAATTTAATTTTTATCTCTTTTTAATCTATACCTACAAGGAATTGGGTAAATAATTGTTGCAGATCCTTCATTTAGAGACTTCCAGACATTGCTCTTCATATCCTCTTTAGCGATCTGCTGGTTTGATTATGGTAAAATGTCTCACTTGGAGACTGTGTGTGTGTTCAGGCTCCTGACTGTAGCGTGGTCGGCTCCGGTGAGAAGATCCTGCTGTTCAGACATGGATCCGCCTCCGAGCAGCTGCTGCAGCGACTAACAGACGAGGACGAGCTGCAGGACGGGGACCTCATCGAGGTCATCATTGCAGGTCAGATGTCCAAAAGATCTCAAAACAGAAACGGGGAGATGAGTAGACAGGATTTTGTCTGTTTTTCCTGCTGTCTCTGAAGGTATCATGCTGCTGGGTTGCAGAGTACAATTCAATAAAAAAATTTAAAAAAAAGTTCGGATGTTGTGTAAAATATAAATAAAGACAAAATACAATGATTTGCTAACCTTTTAAATCAATATTTTCTTCACAATGGAGCATAGAAAACATGAAACGCTTACCATTTTTTGGGGTAAAAAGTTATTTTGAATTTCTTAGCAACAACGTATCTCAAAGCTGGTGCAGGAGCAACTAAAAGCTGTAAGAGTAAGTGTACAAAGAAACATCTGGAGGAGCTATTTGCAAATAATTCGGTTAATGAGTAACAGGTCGGTGAGAAGACTTGGCATAAAAAGAACGTTTAGGAGAAGCCGAATGTCTCTGAAGTGGAGATGGGCACGAGTCTGTCAGTAGTTGCATTAAAAACATGTCTGGGTCTGTTGGACGTTCCTGTATGGGCTCAGGAACACGGTTCACCGTGCCATCCACAAAAACAGGCTAAAGCTCTATCATGCAAAGAGGAAGCCCCACGTGAACACACACTGCCCCGTCTTCTTTGGGCCAAAGCTCACTACAAATACACCAAGACCAAGTGAAAAACTGTTCTGTAGTGAGATGAATCCAAATTAGATTTTCTTTGTAAGCTACGGACACCACGTCCTCTGAACTAAAGAGAAGACGAACCGTACAAGCCGTTACCAGCGCGCACTTCAAAAGTCTGCCTCGCTGATGGTATGGGGGTGCACTAGTGTACATAACATGGGCTGCTTATAGATCTGGAAAGGCACAGTCTATACAGAAAAGCAAACCCAGGTTTTAGATCATATGCTTCCATCCAGGCAACGTCTTTTTGAGGGAAGGCCTTTCGTGTTTTAGTGTAGGGATACTCATTGTGCGGCTCGCCATGCTTTATTGGTGGCTCTCGTGACGGGTTACAACAATACGCCAGCACAGCCAGTACATTTTTAAAACTTGCTGGCACATTGCGCAATCATTGCACATGTCGGCTTGGGCTTCTTTGATGCTGTTTTACAAATAATATTGTGTTAATCTACTTGTTGAGGAGGAGGCAGGTCCGACCGGCCGCTAGAGGTAAAAAAAAAAAAAGAAAAGTCCTGTTAATCTCGGATGGATCAGCTACCGGCCTGTCATCTGCCATGAAGGAAGTAGGAGCATCTAAGCAGGGCCGGTTCTAGGCATGGTTACATGAGGGGGCGGGAGGAAATGTGAAGGGGGCATCTTCATCCGTACGCATATTACAGCATATTCATTGTTGAGCATGGACTTTGGCATTCAATGGGCCTCATGCAAGAACATGTTCGTATTTTTATCCTAAATTTCTCTTACTTTTGTTCGTACGAAGCGTTCGTACGAACATGCCACGTCAGATTCAACAAACTCTTCTATCCTCAGGAAAAGTGTGTAAATGAGCTGCGTACGTATGATGAATTGCACCTGTTCTATCCACCTGCTCGTGCACGCGGAGAGGTCATTTACATAATTCCCACCCCTCAAAACACCATATAAGGCTACGTTTCCTGCCTCAGAGAGCAGGAAGTGTCCGTTCATAAAATGACAGCGAAAAGTAAAAAGAAGAACTTTACGGGTGCGGAGATTGAAGTTCTGCTCTCCGAGATCGAGAAAAGAAAATCTGTCCTTTTTAGCAGCGTCACTCATGGGATTAAAGGACCAGCTAAAGCCAAAGAATGGCATGAAATAACCACTGCTGTTAATGTTGTGTCTCCCGTGGGTCGTACAGTATCAGAAATCAAGAAAAAATGGTTTGATCTGAAAATGGCTTCAAAAAAACGTCTCGCCGCAGCACGGTGCTCTATGACTGCAACAGGAGGAGGTCAAGGAAAAGTCTGCGTTACCGAGATGGATGGAAAAATAAATGTCATGTCAAAACTCCAACTGTGCGCTCAACTACAGCACGAGTGCGTGTATGCAGCTTATTACACAAGCGCTCCTGTCTTGTCTGAGGGCTGTTTAGAGGTGTCATAAGCCATGGGGCTAATGCATAGCCTCGATCACCTGTGGAAAATAGTGAGTTATAGGTAAATGATCAGAGAATAATTCCAAATCCTCAATTACAAATTAAAAAGTTACCAACAAGCCAGCCATCTCCATGCGCACCTTGCGCAAGACGCGTGCCAACAGCACTGTTTTGCAGCACAAATGAGTCATGCGCTCCTCCTGGCCATCGCGCAACCACATTTAGCAGGTTATATTTCGAATCAGATATAATTTGGACATTTATGGAGTGGTATTGCTTCCGATTGAGGAATGGGAATGCGTCAGGTGAAGGTGCTTTGATCCGTATGTGTGTACAGTCTATTGCTCCGATGGTGTTTGGCAGTCCAGCAATAGCATGAAAATCAGTCTTAATTTGTACTTGTTCTGCGGCGGTGTATGGGAATTTTATGTACCTGGGTGTTAATTTGAGGAGGGCTTTGATGACCAAGGGGAGCGCACGACTCACCGAAGCCTGCGACACACCAGACAAATTAAACTTAAAATTATAATTCTAATTCAAACAGAATAACCTATTGTCAAGAATAATTATGGTGCGTGATTTTTTTAAACCCAAAATATTTTCTAAATAACGAAGTATAAAGTTATTAGTGGAGAAAATCCGTCTGGATAACAGCAGACTGACTGCTCGTAAAATATACGACAGGTCTGGACCACACGTAAATTTTGTTCGTATCTGAAAAAAATCTTAGAATACGAAAACATTGTTGAATGCCACAAATGCTCCTAAATCACTCGTACGCACAGTTTAAGAACAAATCTGTGCGTACGAACGGTTCTTGCATGAGGCCCATTGTTATTGTTGACTTGTGTTTTCTTCATGGGACTGGGGTATTGGCTAAAAGCTGAAATTTTTACACAGTCAACATTTTCAACCATGAACACACTATCAAGCAAAAACAGAGAAACCGACTGACCCATGTCCATCTTGAATGCCTCACTGTGGTTGAAACTACAAATTACAAATACAACATGAAGAAAGTCAAGGACCTGCACCACAGCTTCCACTCATCTCAGTAATAAGGTACATTTTGTTTAAACGGATAATGTGCTGGCTATGTTTCTTTTTTGTTCATAGGTGGGTCGTTCAATTCTTTTCTTTTATTTGAGTAACTTGCGGACGGTGATATCGCGGCTCTCCTCGTCTTGACTTTGATCTGTCAATATGGCTCTTGAAAAAAATCTTGAGGATCACTGGTTTAGTGGGACAATGAAACTTCATGCACCATCATAGCAGCATGCCTTCAGAGAACAACAGTCCAGGTGCTGAACTGGCTGTCCTGCAGACCAGACTTCTCACTACTGTAATGAAAAGAGTTTATGCATCATGGCAGATAGAAAACATAGTACAATTTACTATTTTGAACATTTAGTATGTGTACTGGGTTCCATTGTGAATAAAATTTATGTAATTTGCAAATACCGTAAATTCCGGCCTACAAGTCTCACCTTTTTGCCTACATTTCTAAGCCCTGCAACTTATAGGCCGGTGCGACTTATATATGGGTTTTTCGGTTTTTTCACTTTGGTCAAAAAATGGTGCCACTTAATTTAGGTCGTTTTTAACAGTCAAAGTGCATTTATCAAGAAAAGTTAAACTGAGACACACTTTTACTGTAAGAGAGAGAG
>JBBPBX010001249.1:37349-63790 GCA_038048925.1 Garcialebias charrua
ACACACACACACACACACACACACACAAAAGAAACTGACTCGCCCATCTTCACAGTTGGGGAGAGTGGGCCTGATTTTTCTTCCCAGAAATGTCGTGTATTTTTTACATTTGTTCTTAGGTGTGATGATGAGCAATACAATGGTTCAGAGGAAAAAATACAAAAGAGATTTAAAAATATTTTTATAATGGATATGTATCTGCCTCGTTTCTTTATGAGATCTCTGAGAGGAGTCCGACTCTTTTAGTTCATGTGGACTTGATGAAGCTCCTAAACTCAAGGAATGAGTCAGTGTTCTACACATTAAACCTCACACAGAAACAACTTTTTATTGGATCATTCGATACAGAACTGTCTAAAATTCTTAACTTTGACCGTCACTTAAATGAGGAATTATTAGTTTGTGGAAGTTTCATATTCTAGTTGTTCATGAAATATCTAGCAAAACAGACAAAGTTCACTCCAAATAGCTGCTGGCAGTAGCACTCAGAGTGTGAGTTGTGAATGACTCTCATCTACTTCCACAACAGATCTGAATTTATTTTCTGTGAAACTGACTCAGTTGTGGCTTTTTTTGTGAGTCGATTGTGTTACTTTACCGTGGCGGACATCTTGAACCAGGTTTGCTCTGAAGGTGAATCAGTTTTAGATGATCGCTACATCCATACTTTAAGACCTGGATTATTGAGCATGCATCAGACCATACTTTAAGAGTTTCATCTAAATATGTCCAGTGGTTCCTGAGATATTTTGCTAACAGAAAGAAATGAACACATAGGCAAAAACTATACTGATTGCCTTCCACCGTTTGGCAGCAATATTTGTAGATTTTCAGTAACAGAAAGAGCTTTGTTATGTTGTGTTGTTTGGAAATGATGTAAGTTTTCTGTTATAAAGGAAAAATATGAACAAAGTCAGTGTTTTCATTTAGACAGAAATTAAAATACTTTCTGTTTCAGTTCATAGAATCATTGGCCCTCATGCACGAACCGTTCGTACGCACAGATTTGTTCTTAAACTGTGCGTACGAGTGATTTAGGATCATTTGTGGCATTCAACAATGTTTTCGTATCCTAGGATTTTTTTCAGATACGAACAAAATTTACGAGTGGTCCGGACCTGTCGTATATTTACGAGCAGTCGGTCCGCTGTTATCCAGATGGATTTCCTTCACTAATAACTTCATATTTCGTTATTTAGAAAATATTTTGGGTTTAAAAAAATCACGCACCATAATTATTCTTGACAATAGGTTATTCTGTTTGAATTAGAATTATAATTTTAAGTTTAATTTGTCTGGTGTGTCGCGCAGGCTTCAGTGAGTCGTGCGCTCCCCTTGGTCATCAAAGCCGCTCCTCATATTAACACCCAGGTACATAAAATTCCCATACACCGCCGCAGAACAAGTACGAATTAAGACTGATTTTCATGCTATTGCTGGACTGCTGTGCCAAACACCATCGGAGCAATAGACTGTACACACATACGGATCAAAGCACCTTCACCTGACGCATTCCCATTCCTCAATCGGAAGCAATACCACTCCATAAATGTCCAAATTATATCTGATTCGAAATATAACCTGCAGAATGTGGTTGCGCCGCGCAATGACCAGGAGGAGCGCGCATGACTCAGTTGTGCTGCAAAACATGTTGGCATGCGTCTTGCGCAGCATGGCATTTATTGTCCATCCATCTCAGTAACGCAGACTTTTCCTTGACCACCTCCTGTCCGTGCTGCGGCGAGACGTTTGTTTGAAGCCATTTTCAGATCAAACCATTTATTCTTGATTTCTGATACTGTACGACCCACGGGACACACAACATATGCACTACAATATTAATATGAAGTTAACTGTAGTTTCGAGACATTTTAAAATGCTTCTGTTCAAAAACACATCCGACACTTGCGGGGGGGTGGGGGGTAGCGGTGCGCCACAGCTCTTCTGAATAAGTGAAACTATAATGTAACACAGTTGTTTACACTAAAATTAAAAATATTTGACCATCCGACACTTGCGGGGGGGGGGGTAGCGGTGCGCCACAGCGCGACTGAGAGCAGAACTTCAATCTCCGAACGCGTGAAGTTCTTTTTACTTCTTGATTTTGAATGAATGGACACTTCCTGCTGTCAAAAGGCAGGAAACGTGGCCTTATATGGTGTTTTGAGGGGTGGGAATTATGTAAATGACCTCTCCGCGTGCACGCGCAGGTGGATAGAACAGGTGGGATTCATCATATTTACGCAACTCATTTACACACTTTTCTTGAGGATAGGAGAGTTTGTTGAATCTGACGTGGCACGTTCGTACGAACGCTTCGTACGAACAAAAGTAAGAGAAATTTAGGATACAAATACGAACATGTTCGTGCATGAGGGCCATTGTCCAAATCTCTCAGGTCATATTTTCACAATGAGTTTTAATCGGAGCATCTTTACTTTGAGTTGTTTCTTTCCTGTAACATTCCTTTTTTTCCTTCTTCTTACTCTTGGTGGAGGCGGACACTTGTTCCTCCCGCTCCTTCCCCTGCTTCTGCTCGTTGATGGATCTGGTCAGCTGGTCTCTCAACACAATTGATAAAATTTTCTTGACGAGAAGACAGGGTGAAGGAGAGCCCTCCTGCCTTGATGGGACACTTGCAGCTGGATACAGGTAGTCCCCGATTTACGAGCGAGATCCGTTACAACGAGGCGCTCGTAAACCGGAAATCTCGTAATTTGGAACGGCCGCCATTTCTCTCGTAAATCCGGAATTTCGCTCGTAAATTGGAACGGTTTTCGCTAGCGCGACTACAAACACTCTATTTTCATCCAAAAACTGCTTATGAGTGCATAAAAATGATCGGAAACGTGTGTCCATATGCTTAGCTAACTAACTGTGGTGAAAAAACACATGAAAACTCAGTATTTTTTTCGTTTTTTCCAAAAATTCGCAGCTCGTAAGTCTGGAACCTCGCAGATCAGAGCACTCGTAAATCGGGGACTACCTGTACACGATGGATTCCCGGGGGCAGTGGAAGATCGTGTCTGTCCATATTGTCAGTCGAGGACGTTGAAGATGTGTACATAATTGAATTCATGATAACAGGATTTTTGCTTTTTGGAGTGTGGGTATGTGGCATATTGACAAATTTGAAAAACATTGGCAGCTGTTCTGGCCTGTGTGAAGCTAACTGGCCTGTGTGAAGGAATGTGCCATGCTGTGAACACTCAGACTCAAATAATAATAATAATTTGTTATGTATTGTCATCATTGTATGTTCTCGTACAATGGCTAAATTGGCTCTCTGCGTTTAACCCATCCACCACCAGGTGGAGCAGTGGGCAGCTATTGAAAGTGCCCAGGGAGCAATTGGGAATAATGTGTCCTGCTCAGAGACACCACAAGATGTGCAGTGACTGGGGATTGAACCTTGGACTTTCGGGTCCCAAGTCTGCTGCCCTGCCTCTACCTCACCTCGGCCCCTGTAGTCAGTCAGAGTCAGAGAGTCTTTATTGTCATTCGCACCACATGTGGTACATGTGATGAAACGAGATTATGTACACAGGGTCCCAGTTACATCCAACAATAAAATGTAAAAGAAAAACAGTAATAACATCTAGGATATAACTAAGAAAAACATCAACTAGAAATACACTGTAAGCTAGGTGCGATTTCTGCTGAGAGTCTTATGGTGTGCTCACACCAAAAACGTTTTGACCTCCGAAAACGCTCCTCACGCACGGAAGTGGACGCGCTGCCCAGTGTTGTCCAAACTGTAGTGTTGCGGCGGCTTCGTTGCTGTGGCGACGGGGTGTGGGAGGAGCTTACCGGTATACAGAGTGCACTCCGCCAGGCGAGGAGCCTTTTATTTCCGTCTCTGTCGAGCAGACTTGACTGGTCGTGAAGGAATTGTCGCGAACACACAGCTACAATGAGTTTCTCTTCCATAGTCCACGAGCTCGCGAGTCTTTTCTTTTTTTTTCCGACAAACAATACGTCACATAGTGCGCGCGCACCCTCGTTTCCGCGTCACATAGGGACTCTCCCACTGCCCCCTCTCTTCTGCCCCCCGACTCTCCCTGATTGGTTGACACACCAACCAATCAGGTGGAGTTGAGCGGCGTTTGAAAGTTTGAACCGCGAAATCTTCAACATGTTGAATGCTCGGTTTGGAGGTGGAAGCCGGTTCACGTGCACGAAAAAACGCTACTCAGCACGCTCAACACGCACGCGACCTGACGCCAGACGCCAGGAGGTGCCTGGAAGTGCGTCCACCATTGACTTTACATGGAGGCTGGAAGCTTTGGAGGTAAAAACGCTGCTCGGTGTGAGCACACCATTAGGCTACTTAAGCTCCTGAATCTCGCTGGCGGGAAGGAATCAAGCTCAGCTCGGCGGTACTGACCACAGAATTTGACTGTTTGGTGTCACCATTGAGACGTATCAGTGGAACTGTAAAGCCCCCAGTATAGCTCTGCGTTGTGCCCAGCGCCGCTGCACGCCGTGAGAGCGCCGCGGCACAAGCCTTTGAACGCGGGCGTGAACGCGCCAAGCTCAAATTTTACGACCGCTTACGCGCGCGCATTGATAAACTGCCTCGCACCGGACTGTTTTGAGACACAAATGTATTAAATTCCTCTTCTTCATCGCTGATCTGGCCTTTTCTTTTGGTTTTTTTTGCCAAAAGTCAAGTGATCACTTGAAGCTGTCACCATTTGCTTCCTCCTCCGAGGAGGAGGAATGAATGAATTTCTCACGAGCGAACTAAAGTCATGTCCAACGTGGATGCACCAGGTTCTAAATATTTCCTGGTGTGCTGGTCTGCTGTGTGGGCTGCAGGAGCAGCGCTCCCTGTTTTTATTTCATTTTTTAAAACTTTTTATGAACATATAAACACAGAAAACGGCTGCGCAGCCCTCTGTCTTTTTTCTCCCACCCGACATGTCAATCAAATCAGTAGGCGTGTCAGCAAATGACCAATCAGCGACTTCAATTTGTCCCGTAGGTAAACGCTCCGCCCTGCAGCTGCTGGAGCCTGCACTCCAGAGAGCTGCGCTTGCACAGGGCTATAATATGAACTGCCTGCGCGCAGCACACGCGAGTTCAGTGGCGTGCGGCGCGGCGCAGAGCTATACTGGGGGCTTAAGGCAGAAGAAAATCCCTGGAGTCGGCCTGACCCAAAACAACTGTTGTTATCTGAATCCCGCCCCGTGTCGGCCTTGGAAGCTGACTATCTCAAATTCTGGTGGATGTTATATGAACAAGATGCTCTGCCTCCACTAACTGTTTCTTTCCCCAAGGACATCTATGGACCTGTCTAGAACAGTGTTCATGGACTTACTTAACACACACATGCACACACTCATTCGCACAGCTCACACTCCCCTCAATTCAACGCCTTCGCTGGCCTCCCTCTTTCTCCCACCCGGTGCAGTAACCTAGGTTGGATGTGAGGCGCCAGGTGGCTGCGATGCTCTCCTGGGTGGCCTGTGCTGAGAGCCCCCCACTTAACCCTCACCTACTCCACATGCATCTTATTGTGTCATCTGTATGGTGCTTTTTTTGTGCTGAGGGTTTTTGCGACTGAATCCTGTAGGGATAGTGTGAGATATGATGGTTTTACCTCTTCTTTCCCTTGTGCTTCCATTTCCTTATCTAACAAAAAAAGGCAGCGCCTCTCATGAGGCTGCAGCCTCAGACACCCCGTCTTCCCATGTCTGTTGTTTGGTTGGTGTTTTTTTTGGACGGGCTGTACTGAAATTAAATTTCACCGTGCTTCGGTGCAATGACAATAAAGGCTGATTCTGATTCTCTGAAGTAACTTCATGCTGGAACTTTCCCAGAATCCTCTGCAGCTGCTCACATGTGCCCACAAGATGCAGAAGACAATGAGTCAGAGCTCTCAACCCTGGACGTCTCAGACGATGAGATGTCCACCGACTGTGACTCGCTGATCGACACCAGCGAGGCGGAGCAACCGAGAGAGCCGATGAGGTCAGAGGATCTCCTGACGGTGTTCCATGTCTCATCCGGACCTTACACTTGTGCTCCAACGCTGATCAACTTCTTTGTCCTTGTCCTGCATCAGTCCGTGCTTCAGCAGCAACATCCCCCTGATGAGGCTCGTCCAGTCGCTTCATCACACTAAGAGGAGACCTGGGGGGGTCCTGAGAGAGGGCTGGCTGCTGCACCACACCAACGCCGACACACTGGTGAGAAGCACACACCATCCAGGTTTCCATGAATGAAGCTGATGGTCCAGGAAGAATTTTAAAAGGCTTCACATGAACACCTCCGTCAGAGCTAGGGTTGGGCATCGTTTGAATTTGAGCGATTCCGGTTCCGATTCCGATTCTTCGTTTCGTTTCCGATTCTTTTCGATTCTTGATTCCGATTCTTTTTGTAGGCGGGGTTAAAAAAAGACATGTCAATTCAGTTCAGTTTATTTATACTGTATAGCTCCAAGTCACAACAGAAGTTGTCTCAGGGCACTGAACAAAAAACAATCAAATATAAAAATAATAAGTTAACAGAAACTTTAATATAAAAATAATGGTAACACTATTTATCTGAGGAGACTACTTTGAGTTTAACTCCATGTTATAAAAAAGCTACAGTAGTTAGCCAGAGTTATTTCAGGATGAAATAATTTGAACTTCTGTTTGAATTTAATGCTATGAACTTTTTCCTTTTTGTTACATTTACTATGAATTTCTCACAGGGCAGATTAGAGCCAACATGGAGGACTCACCAACATATATTATTATTATTATACATATAATATTGTCCAGTGTCTGATGCTGCAGTCATGTTACTGAGCTCCCACTGATGGGCTAACCTGGTTCCACCACCAGCAGCAGGATCCTCAGACAGAACGGCTGGTGGGATGTCCTGGTATCTGCAGCCCTCTCTCCATTTGTTTCTTCATGGACATGGAGCTGTGACATTATGTTGTGCCTCTTCCTCAGCAAAAAGCTCCTCCAGTGGAGACTTTCTGGACAGACTGCAGGAAGTTCCTAAACAAACAACAGGTTTATCAGTATTATCAGTAAAAAGAGATTATTAAATCATTTTTAAGACTGAGAATGTATACAATTATTAGCTCTGTTGTTATTGCCTAACTAACCTATTCAATAATTCTTCAAACTGTGACATTCACTCATAATGGAATGAAAGAGAACATAAACAGAAATTATAATACTGAAAACTAGAGACATTAAGACATTTTAAAAGACACAGAGAACTTTAAATGGATTAAGAATGTTAATAAGTGTTGGATTTGAGTGCAATGCAAGTGCAAATCATGGTTGAATTCACCTCTGAAAAGGGATGCAACCCTTTCACAACATATGCTGTAACTGTTCTGTGGCACTCTTCATTCAGTTAACACTTGACGTTTTTACCTTGGACACTGGTGAACACTGTGAAGCCATTTCAGGTCGTTTGTCTAAGAAAAAAATACAAGCTAACGTTAGCATCGTGTTTGTATTTGAGCTGACTTACCGCTTTAAGCGGAGTATAACTTGTTAGCTGCCTTAATGTTGGTATGAGATGTAGTTTATAGTTTATTTATTTACCTGATGGAGCCGAAGAGGTAGCGATTAGCGAAAAGTTCGGCGGAGCGTTTTGCAGACGGACCACTCTGTACTTCCGGTCGGATACGAAGCGAAAATAATCCGGTGGAGCGCGTCAAAGACGGGACACTATTTTACTTCTCCACCCTCCTTTGCATGATAGAAAATTATTGCAAGTGCTGCACTGACCTGACTGGTCATTTTATTAATTAGTAAGCTTTCGATCTCGGGTGCACACTTCCGGTGGTTTCTTCTTCGTTGGGTTTCGGCGGCGGCTACTTCCGGTCAGCTAACTAGCATCGAACATAGGAATCGCAAATTAATATTTTGAACGATTCCGGGAAAACCGGACAGTTAGTCCCGGTTCCAAACGATTCTCGATTCTCGATTCTCGATGCCCAACCCTAGTCAGAGCTGCTTCTTAAAAAAAACACACACAAAAAAACAGATGGAGACAAATGATCTTTTGGATAAGAAAATAAAATCAGACCCAGAAATAATCAGATTATCTTTCTTTTGATGGAATAAATGTTTCTTCAACAGACGAGTCAGGAACAAGGATTAGGACCACGGTGTTAATCCAGAGTCAACAGCTACTCTAGTCTTTAATTTCAGGTGGTATTCTGTGCAGATGTTTTCAGTCATTCATATTTAATCTAGAGCAGTTGCTCTGAACAGTAGCCTGGCCCTCGCCTTCCTGCACAGCTCCGCTCAATTCTCATTTCCCTTCACTGCACAGTCTGGGACTTCACCCATTCACAACGATTTCTCCAGTAGAATTTTGTTCGGACCAATCAGAGAACAGAAGGGGCGGAGTTTTTGGCCCCCTAACCCACGCCCCCACCTGTCCCAGCGCGCAGAGCCCTTAAGGGCTCTGCCAGCGCGCAGCCAGCGCGTAGCGGCATGTTCTCATTCAAAGCGATGCAGGACTGTTTTATATGTGATATAAATGTATTAATTTTTTTTTTGTTTGTTTATTGTTTGCACAAAAAGAAACAACACACGTAAAAGAAAGTTTTTAAAAAATGTGCAGGAGAGGTCATAAAAACCCTAATTGGGCTTACAAGCGCACCCCCCCTTCTAAAAAAATAAAGAAAAAAAATCATAAGAGCTTTATACATAAACTTACATCTTACTTTAAACACACACAGTTACATACTAAAGCAAAAAATAATAATTGAAATTAAATACATTTAAATTGTCAAAAAATATTAAAATTATAAATAAAATGTAAAAAAAAAACTAATGTGTTAGAAAATCTATAAAGTTTTTTTTAACTTTCTTTTGAATACAGATAATGTTGTACATGATTCACTTAATTGTTTCAAACTGTTCCACAGCACAACACCCTGATACATGAATGAAAATTTAGCAACAGTGGTTCTACAGAAGGGTATATGTAAATCACACTTCCTTCTTGTAGAGTATGAATGATAATAAGAATTGAACTCAAATAAATTATGAAAATATTTAGGTAAAGAAAGTGGAATACATATAACTTTATACATTAGGATTCCTGTTTGATACTTATTCACATCATAGATTGTAAGAATTTCTAATTTTTTAAAGAGAGGTGTGGATGGAGCTAAATATGGCGAGTTAGTGACAATTCTTACAAAAGACTTTTGAAGTTTATGGATTGACTGCAAGTAAGAAGGATAGGTACTAGCCCAAATTAAATTACAGTAAGAAATATGGGGATAAATTAAACTATTGTACAAAGTCAATATAGTACTTGTTTTTAAATATGGTTTAACCTTTTTTATAATACCTAAAGATTTAGAAATCTTCTTATACACTGATTCACAATGATTCTTAAAACAAAGTTTCTCATCAAGATAGACACCTAAAAACTTTGTTGATGAAACATTAGAAAGTAAATGTTTATTAATATAAATTTTAGTTTTTTCTGGATTGTAATTTTTATTCTTATTCTTAAATAAGATGAAATTAGATTTTTTAACATTAAGTGATAGTCTATTTAACTGAAACCACTGAGCAAATTGACTGAGCCCATAATTTGCCTTATCAATAAGTGAGTCAAAGTTACCATCAGCAACAAAAAGATTGGTATCATCAGCAAATAAGATAGGTGTCAAAACACTAGATGCTTTTGGTAGATCATTAATGTATATGAGAAATAATAATGGACCCAAAATGGATCCTTGTGGAACTCCACATTTTAGGACATCTCGCTTTGACAATTTACCATTAAAAATTACAATTTGCTCTCTGTTGTGTAAATAATTTTCAACCCATTTCAGAACCTTATTTTTAAAACCATAACAAGACATTTTTGATAACAAGATTTCATAATCCACAGTGTCAAAAGCTTTTGATAAGTCCAAGAAAATTCCTAGAGCATATTCATTTTTCTCAAAAGCAGTTGAAATCTTTTCTCTAAGATGCAAGAGAGCCATATATGTAGAATGATTCCTTCTAAAGCCATACTGATGCTCATACAAAATATTGTTGGCATCAAGATGCCTCAAGATTCTAGAGTACACCAATCTCTCAAGTATCTTAGAAAAGCACGGGAGAACTGATATGGGGCGATAATTTGAAAATACAGATGGGTCATCAGCTTTAAACAGTGGGATGACCTTGGCAAGTTTTAGATCTTGTGGGATAATACCAGATTCAAGTGACAGGGAAAAAATAAATGTTAACGGAGCAACAATTATAGGTGCAACTTTTTTGATAACATAGGCTGTAATTTCATCATGGCCAGCAGAAGAGTTTTTAAGATTCTTAATGATGTCAAGTATTTCTAAAGGTTTTATTGGATCAAACGTATTTAAAGAGGGATAATTTTCATTTATGAAATCAGAAGGAGAACCAGAAACATTATCAATATTCTTTGCAAGGTGTGGTCCCACATTTATAAAATAATGACTAAATTTATTTGCAATTACTGTTGGATCTGTTATGATTGAAGTGCCATTCTGAAATGTAGCCTGGGATGGGGTAGAGGCATTTTTCTTATTGAGTAGTACTTTTAAAATATCCCATGTAGTTTTTGAATTATTTGATGATTGAGTAAATTGATCGCTATAGTAATTTCGTTTAGTATTTCTAATGAGGTGATTATAATTATTCCTATGATTTTTGTATGTTGCTAAATTTAGAGGACTTGGGTTTTGTAAATATCTTTTATATAACTTGTTTTTCTTTAATGCAGATTTCTTAAGTTCTGGAGTAAACCATGGTTTGTTAAATTTTACAGAACTTCCTTTACCTTTAGAAATCAGAGGAAAACATTTGTCAAAAACGTAACGAAATTTTGCATAAAAAATCTTATAGGCCACATTCACATCAGAAACTTCATATACTGTTTCCCAAGACATATTTGCAAGTATACTTGAGAAGTTGTTAATGTTACTTTCATTGAAATTTCTAAAATAAATTAACTTTGATTTATTTGTGGACTGTTTGTTAATTACGGAAGAAAACTGAAAAACAGGAAGGTGGTCTGAAATATCAGTATAAAGAATACCAGATTTTATAACATCAGTCAATGCATTAGTAAAAATATTGTCTATCAATGTAGAGGACTGAGGAGTTATTCTAGTGGGCTTACAAATGAGGGGATAAAAATAATTTGAAGACAAAATATTTGTAAGGTCATCTATGTGATGTTTGTTTTCATTCAAGAGGTTGACATTGAAGTCACCTAATAAATAACAAAGTTTACCCTCTTTAGCAACAAGTTCTAAGATATCTGAAAGACATTCTTTGAAATTGTTTATGTCTATATTAGGAGGACGGTAGATACATCCTACAATCAATTTTCTTTTCATAGATTGAACCTCAATAAAAACACATTCTGTATTACAGCCATGAAACTTCTCTTCAAAATCAGATCTCTGTTTGAATTCATGGTCCTTTTGAACATAAAGAGAGACTCCTCCTCCTCGACTTCCTCTACATCGGTGAACAGCTGTGTAACCATCAATATTAAACAGTGAATGGATTTCATCATTTAGCCAAGTTTCGGTCAATGCAATTATTGTGAACGTATGGTTCAGTGATGCAAGATAATGGTAAAAGTGATCATAGTTTTTTGAAAGACTTCTTATGTTAAGGTGGAGAGAAGAAAAGGTGTTGGACATTTTACAAGATGCAATGAAAGAGTTGAACTGATTTTCATTAAAATAATTACATGTAGAAGGATCGTAAATATTAGACTGGTTTCTGTCATAGGTGTTTGGGTCTATTGAAGAATATTCTGATGAAAAGAATAAATCAGGATTAAAACAGGTATTATAAACCTTATCATGTTGTGGCTCAAAAGAATGAAAAACCAAATTATTATTAGATGTTAAGTTTGGAGGGTCACTACCAGAAGTTACATTAGTACATAAATTAATTTGCATTTGCTTCTGGGAACATGGAACATGATCTACCATAAGATGAACAGAAAATTAAAAACATGGTTGTGAATGCCTGGGCAACAGATTAATGATTATCCTCCTCATTTGAACCCATGTGCCGCTCTCTCGTAGGACGCTCACTCATGGGTCGCACTATGAGTCTATCATAATTCAGATAGGCCCATTCTCCTCTTGCTCTTGCAGCTTTCATCTCAGGCAGAAGTTCTTTACGCTTTTGACGCACGGCCTCTGAATAGTCCTCGTTGATGTAGATGTGTGAGCCTTTCAGTTTGTTTGCTTTTGACAGGATGAGCTGTTTGTCTTTATATCTATAGAGTTTAACTATTATTGGTCTTGGTCTTTTGTCACCATCCTTCATTGGCTTTCCAAGACGGTGTGCAGAATCGATTTCAATGTGTTTTTGATCGATGTTCAATTTGCCATTTAGAATTTCTCTAAATTTTTTCTCTGAGTCAGGCCATTTTTCATTTGGTGATTCTGGGATACCATCAACAATAATGTTGTTCCTCCTGGAATGGTTTTCCAGATGGTCAACTTTGGCCATCCATTTGTTGTTCTCAGCTTTCAGAGTCTCTGCATTAGACTGAAGATGTTTGACAGTGTCAGTAGTCAAGGCCTGTAAAGTAGTTTTCAGTTCATCAACTTCTTTTTGAGAGTATTCTAGGCTCCTTTTGAGGTCCTGTACTTCTCTACTCAAATCATCGTAGCGTTTGTTGTTGGAATCATGGATCATTTGCACAAAACTCTTGAAGTTGTTTTCTTGTTGTTTAATTAGGTCATTATAAAATGATTTTTGTTGATCCAAGAGGTCACGTACAGTTGAGAGAGAAACAGTGTCCTCATCACACTTTTTAGGTGGCATTTTTCAGATGAATAGACACAGTTTTAACTAGACAGTCCTACCAGTCACGTTGATTAGCCAGTCTGGTACTTGCATATCCTTTAGAAGGCCACCTGTGCCTGGTGAGGTCTGGTGGAGCCTAGGCCCGATGAAACCCAGGCCTGATGGAATCTGGGCCAGACAGGGCCTGGGCCTGGTGGTGGTGGTGGAAGCCTGGTGGTGGTGTAGGCCTGGTGGAGCCCAGGCCTGATGAAACCGGCCTGAAATTTCCCTTTCTTAATCCCTTATCTTGAGTTTTCTTTTGTTTTTTTTGGCCAAAAGTCAAGTGATCGCTCGCTCCCTCCTCCTCCTCTCCCTCCGCTGAAATGAACAAGGAAATGGCTGAGGTTGTCACGAGAATTAAACTCAGGTTTTACGTTGCTGCCCGAGTCCCATCAGATTTTCTGGTCTTCTGGTGAGCTGGACCAGCGATCCATGGTTTTATTTTATTTTATTTAAACGTTTTATAACATATAAACACAGGATTTCCAGCGCGGCAGCCAGCAGCGAGAGAAAAGCTGCAGGAGGCGGAGCAGTTGTCAAGTTCACCAGAGCACGGGGGGTGGCTCTGAGGGGAGGGAGCAGAATGCTTTCCCTGTTCAAAATATCCAATGGTTTTGTTCCTCAGCAGAGGCCAACGCCTCCAGCAAGAATCGTTTTAAAATGGAGAAAGTCCAGACCCTTGTCTGAAGCGAAGTGAAGGACAGGGTATGGTTTTAACCAGGCTATCTGAACAGTATTAGTTTGACTTTAAATTTGATTGGATGTACAGTCGAACAGCTGCTGAGTGGAGCCGAGACCAAATCCCCAAACCTTCCAAATCTGCAGAGTTATTATAATGTTCCTGCCAGAAGTTCTATGACTGCAACGGAAATGCTACAGCTAACTGCTGCTGTTTGGGTTTGCCACTAATCGTAGCATTCTGTGCAGGCTGAAACTTAATGTGCAACGTAAAGTTTCTAATATCCTGTTTGCGTGTGGAGAGCTGTGGTCAGTGCTGCAAGGTTTCTGTGTTGATCGTGCATCAACTTACAAACTGCTGAGACTCAAGAAGTTTTAAGACAAGAACTACGATCCACTTTGGTCTGGATCCAGCCTGCACTAGCCGTTACCACGTCATTCAGATGGAATTAAACTGTTTTTCCAAATGAAACTATTTTTCCCAGAACAAGACTTTAAAAAGTCTGAATGCTTGTTTTAAGATGTTTGATGGCTGAGCTGCTCTCAGAACCTGTAGAGTCAAATAGAGTCCAATCAATATGGAAATGTTGTTTATTGTCGATACCGATATTGGGCAGTGGAAGGCTAATGTTGATAACTGATATAATGGCTGAATTTTTTTTAGCTTTGTCCACCTCCAAGAATCTAAGTACCAAATTTCCGGCGTATAAGTCGCATTTATTATGCGTCACCACTGACCCGTCATGTTTATTTAATGGTCAAAACAGCTTAATTTTTCCTGGGCGGCATGGCGTCATCCATCCACACGTTGTAGCTGGAGCTGCTAGCTCTCCAGCATTCCTCCATCTGCACCAGCTGAGTGAAGCAAGTGCGCAAGGGAGGATTCGCTGTTGCAGTTCTTAGAAATTTAAAGCATCAGTCAAAAATTGTTATGAATATGGAAAAAAAAATTATATGTCGCTTTGGCGTACAGTATAAGTCGCAGAACTGACAAATCTATGCAAAAAAAACAGTGACTTATACGCCGTAAAATATGGTAAACAGCTACTTTTAAACCTGTTTCAACACTTGCAGTCTTGAAACAGTCTTCCTAACGTACGTTCACATTTTCTATTCTCCACTGTTCACCATAAAGTTAACAACTGTGTTACAAAAATATAAATTAAAGGAGAAATTAAATGAAATTTAAAAAAATCTATATAACTAGAATGCCATTTAGTAAACAACACACATAAACATACTTTGTATGCTTTTTTCAAGTCAGTAGCTTAAAGAAATAGTTTTTTATGTTTTTCCAGCAAAATTCCGAAGTGAATTAATTTCTGGAGGTCAGGAAGGAAATGACGCATACTTGAAGGAAATGATGCATATTTGTCCTCCGCGCTACTTTCTAAATAACACTGAAGCTACAAACCCGTCATTTAAAATGGAAGCAGAATACTTTTTTTGAATCCGAAGAAATGCAGGAACACCTAGTGGGGGTAATGGATTTACAACCATATCAGTTTGAACCTGAACCGACAGCTGGATCTCAGAATTCTGACGAGCCCAATGACAGAGTTTGCAACGTGGAATGGTAAGAATTGATTCCCTGACTTTCATTAAAATTTAACTACAGAAACGCCTAAAAAAATTGTTAGCTGACTTTTTTTAAGAGTGTGTCTCAGTTTAATTTTTGTTAATAAATGATTACAAATCAGCTTATTTTAGCACGTAAATAACACCAAGCGCTCACCCGTACATATCTCTGGAACTGCTCATTTTAGGAGGATCTAAGTATCAAATTTTTTTTTTTTTTTTTTTTTTACAAATCAGCAATGTAAAAAAGGTGTTGAGGTAATTATGACCAAATGTAACTTAATTGTCAGTTTGATGTGATGAAATGTTTTTTGTTTACAATATAAATGAAGCTACACAATACTGTATGAGGGACAACCGTGGCCCGACCTACGTCATACCTGGGAGCGAGAGCAGGCGGGGTGTCAAAAACACCGGATGAGATTTTTTTCACTTTGCAAAGTTTAAATTTGAGTTAAGATGAAATTTTTGACTTGTGAAAATTTCTCAACAAGCTTATTTTATGCTTTTCATTAGACTACTATTAGCTTAAAAACACTTTTCATTTCTCCTTTAAAGGGGACCACAGATAGGTTTTTAAAATTTTATGGTATGTCTTTGGGGTTACCAGACAGTGTTCATTCAATTTAATACACAAAATAATTCTTAGATAATCAATTATACCCTTTTTAATTCTGCCATTTTTAACTTTCGTTTTGAACGACCGGTTTATGATAATGAGATCTCGTGGCACGCCCTTCAAAGATCTGCTTACATTAACTCCGCCCTCCAAAGGCAGACGAGGATGTCTGAAGTGACGCTGAGCTGTAACTGGACCGCGCGACATATTTATTGTGTGGGACAGATCAGACGTGTACAAGTTGTCGTGTCATTTTTAATTTTTCCTCTAATAAATGTCCAACTCCCTCTCCCTCCCTCTCCCTGTGCGCGCGAGCTGGAGGTAGAGGAGCGGTCACTCGCGGACACACACACACATACACACTCACAGCGGGGCTGTCCCTCGCTCAGCCGCGCCGGGCCCGGCACACACACATACACACACACACACGGGTTTGTCAATGAGGTTTATCGGTACGTAGTCTGTCTTGCTAATGACACATAAACCAACACACACACACACACACTCAGCAACGTGCTGCATCGCTGTTCATTCAAGCGTCCCATCTGAAAACTATCAATTTTAAATCTGCTTAGTGCGCGCTCCATTATCTGGGCCAGGAGGGTCAGAGAGTTAGCTGGCTAGACTCTGTGACATTTTTAGCCATGAAATCAGGAAAAACAACCGTCACGTCTTTTTATACTGAAGTGGGTGGAGCCGCACCAGGGGTTGCTGGTGAGGGGCTGGACTCAGGGTTGAGGTGGGTTGTCCTGGCGCTTGTGACGTCACAAGCGCGATTGATTTCAAAACGAAACCTATCTTATCACAGTAAAATAAATCTACTTAGAGTAAATAAACCACTGGGTGCATTTTTTTGGCCTTAGGACTGTTTTTTTATGAAGTAAATACCCAAAGTTGAGTAAAAAAAAACATTAAAAAGTGAATTTTGAATATGTGGTCCCCTTTAAGGTTTATTCCCTGTTTGGTTCCAGTCCAGAAAAACACTCTTCTTCAAATGTATTAAATTACTTGAAATCCCTCAGCGATGTAGGACGTCTGTGTCCCGCTTGTTAAATGAATAATCAGTGCCCACAAATACTGTATGAATATTTTTCTTCTAATTTTCATATTCAGTTGTATATACATTACCAAAATTTAAATTTTGATGAGGTTCTGTGAAACATGTAACGCCACATTTTTTTCTTCAAATATATATTTTTTAATAAAATCTATGAACACAAACAAAACTCTATGACACTGTGTTCCTAAATGATTTCACCAACATCATATTGATAGATGGCGATTTACATCATGTTGAACATTGAAACGCTCGTTGGTCAAGATTCATCACGTCTTTTTTTCTCTCAGAGAAAACGACATTATTGGGTCTTGGACTGGAAGAGCATCACTCTGTACCAGAACGAGAGCAGCACCAAGTACTACAAGGTACGGAAGAAGTGAAGACGTTTTGATCATGGGCAGTGATGAGGCTTCAGCTCCGAGATATTTCTGTTGGGGTGCACGTTGAAAACAAGTTCACTTCTACTGATGGTTGGTGCTGAACCCCCCTCCACCTCTTCTGCAGGAGATCCCTCTGTCAGAGGTGCTGCAGGTCCGAGGCCCCTCCCAGCTCTCTGTGCCCCCGTTGCCAGGCATCGACTCTCACTCCCTTGAGCTGGTGACGGCCTCGCTGGTGTTGTGCGTGCAGGCGGGCTCGGACGGCGCTGCGTGGGAGAGCTCCATCTGTCAGGCTCTGATGCCCGTGCAGAGCAGCAGGAGACCTGGAGAGGAGCGCCAGGGTGAGACGATGACAACAACGTCCATCTGTGGCAGATCATGAAGTTCTGCATGCAGCCATCTTTGTTTCTAAACCCTGTGTGCTCCTGTTTACAGATCAGGACGGAGACGGAGGCAGCGTGGTGAGGACCTGCTTCTAGTCTGAAGCCCTCGCTCTGTTCAGGCTGTGACGCTGTGCTTGTGTTTCAGGACATCAGCTCCTTCTATCAGATCTTTACAGATGAGGTGCTGGGTTCAGGACAGTTTGGAGTCGTGTACAAAGGTACCACTTTGACTTACAACACAGAAAGTTGATGTTTTCTATCCATTCAGGGTTTTAAGTGCCTGTGCAAAGAATTAAGAAGTCATGGAAAAAGGAAAGTTTACAAACCAGCCACTCGGGAACATGAGCCAGTGTGTCTTTTGTGCCAGTTCCAAGCCCAGGTAAATGTTGAGGGTGGTGACAGGACGGGCATCAGGTGTAAAAAATACAAGACTGTTCAAATGACACCATACCAGATCGGTCAAGGCCCGAGTCAACAACTGTCACCGGTGCTGTTAACAAATTGGTGCCGACGGAAATCGTGCTACTTATAATCGAAGAGCACGAGGAGGAAAACGTGTCAGGAGACAGAGACTGAGGATGGACACTTCAGGCTGACATGATGCTGAGAAGGAAGGTAGATGTTAAGACCAAAGAACAGGTGCATGGATGCAGTTAGAGAGGACATGGACATATGTTATATACAAGTTGGAGTGAGGTCAGAGTGAGATGGAGGAGGATGATTTGCTGCTGCGATCCCTTAAACAGGATCAGCCAAAAGAGGAAGAGGAGCAGAAAAGAAGAATTCACCCACTTTGAGTTCTGGTGTTTTGCTCATCAGGAGGTGATCGAGTGGATCTGGTCTTTACCAGGTTCTAAGATTATTAATATTTAACCTGAAGTGTACGAAAGCACACAACAGGTCCAATCATGACATTAGTTATTAAACAAAAACAACTAAAAATGGAAAAGCTGTGTGAGAAAACTAAACCTCTTCCAGTTGCTTTTATTGGGTTGGAGGGAAAAGTAGCAGCTAGAACGTATTGATTAACTGATCATCTGTGTGAGCACCTCTACAAAAGCAGAAGTTTTTTATTTTTTATTTTTTTTTATTGACAACGCATAAAAGTACATTTGCCATTTTTATACAATGTATAAAATACAATATTAACACACAAAAAAAGAACATTAAACCTCCCCTCCCCCCAATGGTACTGTACTAAAAAAAAAAAAAACTTCACAACACCTAGATCTTTGGGACACCTTAAATAAATATAAAAAATAAAAAAAGGGTCAGAAGTTTTGTCAGTTTGTTGCTCTGTAGCATATGGCTGTGTGTTAACACAATGCCAAGATGAAAAGACATCAGCAATGACCTTAAAGAAGCAACTGCCTCAGTCTGGGATGGGTTAAAGGTCATTTCCCAAACAGTTAATCATCCTACAGTGAGAACAGCTGCCAGTCTTCTCAGAAGTGGACAGCCCAGCAAATTCACCCCAAAGTCAGACTGTGCAATGCTCAGAGACATGACAAAAACCCAAGAGCTCCGTCTCAGACTCTACAGGCCTCTGTTAGCAGGTTAAAGGTCATTACAGGGTCATTAGAGAAAGACGTACAGGACATGGCTGGTTGGGAAAGGTTCCCAGTAGAAAACCTCATGGCTCTTTTTGATGGTTCAGAACTCTGCTGCCCACGTCACCATCCAGACCTCCTGCAGCCTCTTCACCGGCTCCCAGTTAAATCTCACATCACCTTCAGAATTCTTCTTTAGCCTTTTAAAGCCGTACACAATCTCGCCCCTCCATATTTCTCTGACCTTCTGCAGCTCTCCATCCCCTCCTCCTCCCTCACCACCATGTCTGATCTGAATGAACCACGCGTCCTTTGGACAGACCTTTAATGCATGCTGCTGAGATTTCTGGCCAAATACCTCGTATAAACTGTGAGGCATGGAGGTGGAAGGGTTATGATCTGTGCATCTTGTAGACATTGACAGTTATATAAGTTGTATTTTCTACTGTTTTAATTGCAAGCATGTCGTTTGTGATTCCTTAGGTACTCACAGGAAGACGGGTCGATCGGTCGCCATCAAAGTCATCGACAAGACCCGCTTCCCCACCAAGCAAGAGCGACAGCTGAGGAACGAAGAGGCCATTCTGCAGGTGCGTGCACCTGTCTCTCTGCAGGGTTCACCGTGTTGGTTCCTCTGACGTCTGGAACTTTCACACGTTTTGTCCAGAATCTGTCCCACCCCGGCGTGGTTCTGCTGGAAGGCATGTTTGAAACGTCTCGGCACGTTTTCGTCGTCATGGAGAAGCTCCACGGAGACATGCTGGAGATGATCCTCTCCAGCGAGAAAGGCCGGCTCCCTGAACGCATCGCTCGTTTCTTGGTCGTGCAGGTGAGTGTCCTGTAGGTGAGTTTTCGTCACTTTCTGCCTGAAATTAGAAAGAAAGACAAAAGGCTGGTGTTCTGGATGCAGATCCTCGAGGCGTTGCGGTACCTTCACCTGAAACACATAGCTCACTGCGACCTGAAACCAGAGAACGTCCTGCTGGTCTCCGCCGACCCCTTCCCCCAGGTGAAGCTGTGCGACTTTGGCTTCGCCCGCATCATCGGCGAGAAATCGTTCCGCCGCTCGGTGGTGGGAACGCCAGCCTACCTGGCGCCTGAGGTGATCAGCAGCAGTGGCTACAACCGCTCCCTGGACATGTGGTCAGTGGGGGTCATCATGTACGTCAGTCTGAGCGGGACGTTCCCCTTCAATGAGGACGAGGACATCCGGCAACAGATCACCAACGCTGCCTTTATGTACCCACGCCACCCCTGGACCTCTATCTCCCTGGAAGGTCAGGCTGTCAGTTCTGGTGCTAACACACACTTGGATAATGGTTGAAACACTCTGGTGTTAGTTTGGTCAGAACTGGATTTGTTCTTTCGTTTTAGGTGTGAGTCTGATCAACAACCTGCTGCAGGTGTCTGTGAGACGCAGGTTCACTGTGGGCAAAGCTCTGGGACACTCCTGGCTACAGGTCTCACACCTCACCCTCCAACTTCATGTCACTGTAGATCATTGTTTAGTCCCAGGGAAAGAAGCCAGCCTCGGTCAGCCGTAGGGTTGGACGTATCAGGACATTACATGAGCTGTTTTTTTTTTTTAACTAGGTTCTAAGATGATATAAATCTGACCTTGTGTACAAAAACATAACAGATCCCACGTGTCGGCAAGAAACCCAGTTAACACAAGTCATCAAGTTTCTTTTAACTGCAGCTGCACCACAAACATATTGACCCAAAGCACCAATATGGACGTAATAAATTACAGGTAGTCCTCGGGTTACGCGTTGACTGTCTCGAGTTACGACGTTTCGTGGTTATGGAGCATCTCCTATTAAAAAAGAAAAAAATATATTTTGAAAAGCCAAGTTACGCAGATTCCGGTTTCCGGTTTTACGTAGTAAACGTAGCGGTGGAGGAATTCTGCCCTGTACTCTCTAAAAAAGCTAAGTCTGGTCCTCTGGACATTCAAAAAACAAAACTGTACTGTGAACGCGGTTTTACGTCGTAAACTAATAGAGAATATGGAGGATGGACCGAGCTGGACGGCGGTTTTACGTCGTAAACGAATGGAGAATACGGCCGATGGACGGAGGAAGTAGGCCATAACTCTTTTTTTCCCCCTTCATTATGGCTCCCAAACGTATGTGTTTTTTGATAATTATGTAGGGTACTGTGTTAGGATAGGCTAAGTGCTTGGTAATACAGGAAGCCCTCGAGTTACGTCAGGGATTGGGACCTACGTGTGTGACTTAGGTCGATTTTGTCGTACCTCGCGGACCAAAAACACCTGCCTGTCGTAGGTCCGCGTTTCTGACATAGGTCGCGGCTATACCACTAACGGAGCGCCGCACACATATTTAATGGCATGAGACTGAACAAGCAGACATACTAGGCCATGAACATGCACAGAACTGTACAGTAAATGAATACAGTACTGTACAATAAATAAAAAATATAATGTCTTACTTTGAGCTGGTCAAAGCCTGCCTTCGTCTTTTAGCATCAGCTCGCACCCGTCCGAGCTCCCCCAGCTTCCTTACGCTCCACACGCACACACGTGGTCAAAACTGTTTAAAAGAATGACTGTTAGCTTCTTAACTTCATACATTTGGAGCCAGAAAAAAAAAAAACTTACTGAAAGCCGTTTCTCCGCGATGTTCCTCCATCCAAAACAAGCTGCTCGGCGTTAGCTACGGTTAGGCCCCGCCATTAGCAGCAATGGTTAGCATGTCAGTTCATTCAAAAAGGCTGTCGGCTTTGTATCTCCGCGTTAGCTCGGTGTCCCCCGACTGCCAGGCGGACATTTGCGGCGAGCTCCCGGCCGCAGATGGCCCCTCCGCGGCATGTCGGCTCGGTGTCTTCGCCTGTGTTAGCTGCTCTGTTAGCTGCTGTCGTTAGCATGTCGGGCGGCGTTGTTGGAGCGATCACGGGGCGATCGGCGGCTGCTCCTCCGGGCCTGAGACGTCCACAGAGTTGACCGAGTGTTTCCAGCAAATTTATCCGTATGAGGCAACCCTGAACGGACACACGGTCCTCTAAAGCCAGCTGACAGGAGCGTCTAGAGCTCCATTGACCGCAGTACTGTAGTAAAATGGCGACCGGAAACGACCGGAAGTTGCGTAAATACGATCAAATTGTAATTAAAAACGAAATATTAATAATTATACTTTATTTATAAAGCCATTTAAAACAACCACAGCTGCAACAAAGTGCTATACACATGAAATTAATAACATTAAAAAAATAAAATAATAATAATAATAATATATATATATTTTTTTAATCATATTTTTATTAAATATGATAAAATCGTAAGTCTGAGTTGCCGTAGGTCGCGGGTGACGTAGGTCGAGGGTTTGCTGTACTGTACTGTACGTATAAGGTGCAGTATGTACGTATATTTTGAATTACGTCGAAATTCGGTTTACGCCGCCGCGTAGGAACGGATCTCCGTAGTAAGTCGAGGACTATCTGTACTGTACTTGCTGCCGTACATGTCGCACCGCCGTATAAATCGCATCAGTCCAAATATTTCTAATAACATGTAAAAAAAAAAAAACATAAATAAGTCTCTTTGCCGTATAAGTCACATCTATTATGCGTCATCGCTGACAACTAAAAAACGTGGGCCGGTGTTGTGCCAAAAATCTATTGGCTGCAAAATGGCGGCCGCGGAAGTGTGCACGGGAGGACTTTAACAATAACTTAAGAAGACTAACACCTAAAAACAATTATTTGTTTGCTCGACATTACAGCAAAGGTTTGTCTCAGTTGAACTTTTCCTTAATAAATACACTTTAATGGTCAAATCAGCTGAATTTCACCTGGGCTGCGTGATGAAATGCAGCTGATTTGACGTTTGCTCCAGGAGTTCTGGAGCGAGACGAAGGTGGCTTGGTATGGCAAGCCAAGTGTCTCATTAATAGCCACTTTTATCTATTAATGAGACACTTGGCATGCCATTACTCGAAGGCCCTCTAGTGGCTGAAAATTTTAGTGTTCAATATTTTCCATGTCAGAATGAATGAAATAGTCAGATCTCAGCCAAACATTGGTTATGAGTATGGGGGAAAATACGTACATTAGTCACTTCGGTGTATAAGTCGCAGGACTTGCAAATTTATGCAAAAAGGTGCGACTTATACAGTGAAAAAATGGTAATAAAAATAGAAAACATTTGAATGAAATACTTTACTCACCCAAAGCTTTATCTGTACACCAACTCCATCCTCCTTTCTTCCCTCAGAGTTCAATTCCTCTGTCCTGCAGGCAGGGCTTAATTTGTAAACCAGTCGATGCCGGAATGCAAATAGAGGGCGGGCTGGTGGTGGTGGGGGTGGTCTGGGGGTCCTCCCCCAGAATATTTTGAACAAAGCAGATGCAATTTCCTGCATTTTGGTGTATTTTAATGGGTTGTTAAACATCTATGTTTATCTACATTTGTAAACACTCCGCTTCTGTCAAGCATCCTACCCACTTCCGCCTTACTTGACGGTTCCGAGCCCGACTGTCCCTGCTCATTGTTGTCTGACTCCACACATGAAACCTCCCGGCACCTGTGTGCTCCTGCCTGTGTACGACTGCCTGGTTAGCTTGGCACTCACCCCCTACCACTCTTATGGATGGAGATGTTTTTAAGGGTAGATGTGGAAATGCTACTTGAAAAGTCAGATTGTATGAGATGTTAAGAAGCTTGTAAGTGGCTGTTGTGTTTAAAATGAGTGTTTATGTAATTATTTTCAGTTTACCGTACATATCCAATATACATTTTATTTGTTCAAGGCAGTCATATTTGGTCATAACTTTATTAGTAAGTCTGAGAGTTACCAGTTACCGGAACGCACGCTGTCAAAATAAGTTCCCGGATCCTGTTCCAGTTTCCTGTTTCTGTCGCCACACCGGCTAACGCTGAGAGTCGAGTTCTATTTCGTATAGGCTTCGCTCTTTAAGGCCATCGCTAGTGGGTATATCCTTCCGCGCGCAGCGTTGCACTGAAAACTTTAGTCCACGCCCACCTGCTGTGGGGGGTGGCTGGATAATCAGCTCCCAATTTTTATTCAGCCAGCAAGCACTGAAGAGAAGACAATGTCCAGCACCAACACCATCCGCGTGTGCCCATCCTACCAGACCGGCTAAATTTTGAGCTTCGACCGGCACGACATCTGCGAAAGATGCCTGGGTTCCTGCCACGCTGACCTCGCGAGCACCTGCCGTCCCTGTGAGCTCTTCCCTCCTGAGGAGAAACAGAGACGAGCAGCCTTGTTCAAGGCTATCGCTGAGGACGATTTTCACGTGGTGGAGCGGTACTCGCTGGACGACCCCATCACCTTTTTTAATGAGCCCAGTGAATCGGATGATTCTTCCGGCAAAAGTGATGATGGCAGCAGCCCCACTGCCCCTCCCTCCTGCAGAGCATGGTGACGGAAGAGGGATGGCTGAGCTGATGCTCGCCCATCTTTGCTCTGCCTAAATCAGAGACCGCCTTGCTCCCAGCCGTTGGTGCCCTCCTCTTGGAGCTGCCCAGTATTATAATAAATAAATAAATAAATGTCACATTTTTGTCATCTGTGTATGTTTCCCATACAAGACGAAATTTGTCTCTGCATTTAACCCAACCACCACCAGGTGGTGCAGTGGGCAGCCATAGAAAGCGCCCGGGGAGCTGGGGAAATAGGTGTGCACTCATAGACACCCCAAGGTGTGCAGTGGCCGAGGTTCGAACCTGGGTCTTTCGGGTCCCAAGTCGGCTGCCCTGCCTCTACACCATCTTGGCCCCTATCCAGGAGGCTGCTGACACGGAGGGACTCTCCATCCCCCTCCTTCCACCACCCCGATCGGATGATCTGGTGGGAAGGTTTGGCTCCACCCCGGCTCGTCGCCCTGATCCCATCTGGCTTCGTTTCCCAGCTTTGACGTCACACTGGAACGAGGCTGCAGCTGAGCCCGGCAAGTTGAAGGCTCCAGCCTCCACCTTCACCCCCATCACCAGAGAGGAGGGGTTCATCGAGCTGAGTTTTCCCTCGGTTCCTCCTCTGGAGCAGAGCCTTGCGGAGGCGTTCGGGGCAAAAGCTTCCAGGATTGACCAGCGACCGGTCCCTCCAGGGAAGCAGGATCAAACAATCATGAAGCTCTCCAACCGAGCTCATCAATGTTCTTTTCCGGCGGCCGCGGTGAACAACAACATCGCCCTGCTGGCCTTCAGTATCTCAAAAAGGTTGGAGGAAGCAGACCTGCCGGAGGAGACGAAGAGCTCCCTGTGTAAGGCCGCCGACATCATTTTGAACCTCTGCGCCACATCCACGGTCTGCCTTTCCCGCATCACCGCCTGGATGACCATGATCCAGAGGACCACCTGGCTCCACCTCGCTCCATCCACGTCCGAGAAGCTGCAAAAAAACCTGCTGGAAGGCCCTATCACCTGAGATACGCTGTTCGGGACAAACCAAGAATATTCTTGAAAAATCGCAGAAGAACGAGGAGATTTCAGAGACTGTATGCAATTTGAAGACATCACAGTCCTCCTCCCGCCCCTCCGGCCGCTGGATGGACCGCCGTGGCCAGCAACATCAGTAGAGGCGTTCCAACCAGCTGCGTCTCGGCGCTTCCCCAGAGGCCTTCAGCAAGCGCCATCCTGGAACAGCCAGCCTCAGGGCCCACTGAGGAGGCAGCCCAAGAAATGACTCCTTGGGGGGAATGTGTGGGTTTCTGATGTGCGTTTTAAAATAAAACAAAAACATCTATCAGAGAGCAAAGTTTCATTTGATTCCAGCTTGCTTGTCGGATCAGCTGATCTCACAGCAACCTCTCCTCACACATTCCCCACACAGAACAAGCCGGCCACCTCTAAACAACTGTTTAGCAGGCGCTCCAGCTCGAAAAATGTCACAAAACACTCTCTTGTCATGTCAGCTAAAACTGATGCTGTTCAGCAGACCGAGTCCGGAAAACACCCCCGCTCTCAGCCAGTGCCAGTTTATTTTTCTGTTGCTCCTGCCCACTCACCGTGCAACAGGAGTAAATGAGAGCCTGATTATCACAGCAGAGAGCTGACGCTCTGTCAGCTCAGCTCAGCCGTGTCAATCCCCGTAGAGTAGTGACAGCTCTGACTGTCATGCGCCTCCTGGGGACAATGTCAGCTGCGCACGTGGTCGTGAAACTGGGTTTACTTCACATGAGAAAACTCCAGAGATGGTTTGCCCGTCTGCACATAGATCCGGTGCGCCAAAAGAGGTGCATGATTTCTGTCCCCCTCCTCCGTGGGAGCCGACCTGAATCATTGGGAAAACCCCCTCACTCTGTCAGAGGGAGTCCCCATCAGCAGGCCTATGTCGCACGTCTCGGTATTCACGGACGCGTCTCTGTCAGGTTGGGGTTC